>NPFG01000049.1:0-149609 GCA_002288965.1 Xylaria sp. MSU_SB201401
GATGTAAATAACTTAGTATTTAATAAAAAGGTTTAAAGGTCCTTTTTTATATCTACTTTTTTAAAAAACTAGTTTATTATTATTACTTAGTTTGTTAACTATATTTTATTACTTTTTAATAGTGTTTTATATAATATTTACATTTTTTTATATTATATTTGCTTTAATAGCATTTTTCTTAGTCTTATTAACCAAGTACTATATGGTTTTGTTATTTGTACTAACGTTTAGTTTTTTAATTTAAGTAATTTTTTGTTTAATATCTTTAAAATGTTATATATCCCTAAAGCGTTAATAATTTTTGCTAGATAGGCTTATTGTTTTAAAGGCGGAGCAGGTCTCTTTTCTGCTTTATTTATCTAATTTATTTATAAGTAATAAGACCAAGTTAAAAGTCTTGTTTAGTAGATATTTAAGCACTAGAAACCTTTTAATAGCTTTCTTTTTGCTTTATAGGAAAAATGTACTAGCTATTAGTTTATTAAATAGAAAGTTTTTATTATATAAGTTAGCCGATATAAGCAATAAGTGTAATAAAGCGTATATAAAAGTGGGATATTGTAAAAAAAAGATATATATATTAAATAGAACTACTATTTCTTATATACAACTATAAAATTAGTTGCTAAAGGTTAGAACTGCTAATTTCCTATATATAACTATAGAATTAGTTATTTAAATACGCTTAATGCAGTTTTTAATAATAACTAAAATTAAAGGTATCTATAACGTTTATAAAAGCTAAAACTTTTTAAAATATAGAGGTATAAAGCAAAGCTAACTTTTAGTACTAAGCTTACTTATAAGCTTTTGCAAAAGTAATAATAGACTATAGGATACTAAGTAAAGACTTTAGCAATATAAATACTTATCTAAATTAGTAGACTAGTGACATTGTAAGCAATATAGTATATTATATGCAAGTTTTGCTAATTAAAAAAGAATCTTTGTAACCTTATAAGATTAAAAAAATTAGAATAGTTAGTATAGTTTAGTATCTGTAATAGAACTGCATGGTAAGGCACCACTTAATAAAATAGTAATATAGGTAAAACGAAGATATAGAATTAAAAAGTAGAATCCCATAGGGTAATATGGCTGAAGGCTATATGTGCTTTGTGGGCAGTTATGTGACCTAGGGTCATATGACCAGGGTGCGTACCCCGGAGGGGTATAACCTATGCTACGCAGTGGGTGGCTAGCCACCCTTGCTATAGCCTATCATTTATATATAAAGCTTAGTTTTATAAAGTAGAATTAATCTATCTACCTGCTTATAGATTTTATATTTTTTAATTGGCTAATATAAGCGTTTTTTTAAATTTAAAATGCTATTTTTATAAAAAGATAGCACCTTATATATACTTATTAGCTTTAGCACCTATTTATAAACGCAGATTTTTAGTAGTATATATAAAAGTATATAAAAAAACTATATAACTTAAGATAATTAAAACTATATTTAAAAAGTCTAAAATCTAGCTATTTAATTAAAAATAACTATTTAAAAACAAAAAAATAGTTAATATAAGCTATAAACCTATTATTTTTAAAAAGCCTTTATAGTTAAATAAAAAGAAATATAAGTAAAATATACTAAAAGACTTATAAAACTTTTAATATTAATTTGCTAACCTAAAGTCTCTTTTTATAAAATTTACTAATATTATAATAGCTTTTATATAAAAAGTAAATAAAAAGATTAATATTTTAGCTTTAAAATTAGCTTAAGTATAATAGCAAATTAATAAACTAAAGGCTTAAAAAGAAGCCTTAAAGCTAAAGGCTTAAAAATATATAAAAAAAGACCCTTAAAAGACCTTTTATAATATAAAAGAAATTTATTAGGCGTAAATTATAATAAAGGACTATAAACAGGCTTATAAAGCTAGTTTTTTATAAGAAGCGCATAAGATTTTAAAGGCTACTTTCTAAAGTATGCTAAATAAGTAGTATATAGAGTAGATTAAATAAATCAATTAAATTGTTAAGAAAACGCGTTTTTTCTAACTACTATTGGGCTTTGTTAAGGCTTTTAGATGTGGCCTATTAGGGGGGGTGGCCTATTAGGTAATCAAGGACTCTAGTAATGTACGCTCCAGGGGTCCTCGTACTGTACCTACTAACCTGAGTGAAGGACCCGTTCGGGGATTTCAGAGTGGTAAAACGACCGATGCCCCGCCAATTCTCTCGGCACTGTCTCTCGGGGCAGCATCATAGCGATTCGGGAGTAGTATTTCGCCCATCACGAGCCGAGTGAGTGAGTCAATGTATGTTGCATTGCGCTTGACGTCGGGCCCTGCCGGTCTTCGCTCGGAATCAATTGAATTTCAGTCTTATACAAGGACAACATCCGAGCCTCAATAAAAGAACATTGACCGATATATATTAAAATTGAAACAAAGTCCCAAGGTCGCAAGAGAGAATCTCACCACATCATCAGCGTGTCAATTGAACCATATGTCATTGATGCGAGTCTGAGCATCAATCATCACATATCATCACAGCTCATGAATGAATAACATCCGCACTCGCTTTTAACAGAGAACCTCTCTTTTTATTTTTATTTTTCTGGCTGTGACAATGCCGAAGCTTTCAGACGCCGTCAAGGCCCTCATCAACGCAAGCCACGCAAAGCCCGGCTACACGCGTGCCGGCGCGCCAGTGAAGCCCGCCCTCGAGCGCCTGGCAAGCGATGCTCGCGAGAAGAAAGTCGGGCTCCCGGCCTGGGTCACACTCTCGGTATGGCAGGCTCCCATATATACCTACCTCCTACTGTAATCCCGCACATCAGCTAACTCCCATAAACAGACAGCCGTCTCAGCAACAATGAACTGTCCGGAGGCAATGACGCAAATTTACGACCTCGCCAACACCACCACTCACAACTCCTCTCACTCCTCCCCTCAACAAGCCCGCACACCCGCTCAAAACGCCGAGCTAATCCGCGAAGTCGGGCTAAAGTGCATATCCTTCAACGGGATCCCACGGACAATCAACACGCTCGGCGCCTTCCACGCCTCCCTGCCTACCTCCGTTCAATCCCAGCTCTCCCAGCGAAATCCCACGCGGGACTTCACCAGTTCAAACCTCGAGGCCCGGAAGCGGGACGGCCTGGCGCTCTGGGACAGCGTGTACCTCGGCTTCGAGCGCAAGTTGCTAAACAAGCTCGCGCAGTCGCATCCGGACCTGCCCGTGCACATCCTCAACGGGCATTACGCGAACTTGCTCTCGAACCCGCCGGAGCACGCGCAGAGGTGGCAGGAGAGCGAGGAGAATGAGAATGGTAATGGTATTGAGCCTGTGGGACGCGTATTAACGTCGCTTGTGGCGATTGCCTGTCTGCGCGCGCAGACCGGGGTGGGACCCCAGGTCGTCTCGCATGTCTTTGGCTTGCGCAAGGCGTATGAGCACGGGGATGCGCATGCCGAGGGCGAGAAGCCCGTGGAAGGCGGTGAGTGGCTCGCTAGTGATGATGGGAATATATGGATGTTGGAGAGCGTGGATAGGCTTGTTCATGCTATTGGCGGTGGCGAGGGTACGACTTTTGCGCCTGGGATCCGGCCCAAGCTATGATGATGATGATAATGGATAGAGAACAGAGAATGGTATGATCCTGCAATTACATAACATTGCGTGGCGGCTTATGTATATAGATACCTGTACGTATACAACATATAATGCAATATAATCAGATAGATCTGGCGACAAGACTTAATCACGCGTACATTGCGCATCAAATGAGCTAGTTAGGCTTTTAGTAGTATTGGTATTGATATCTATCTTCGAGATGCAGTAATTTAACAAATATATACATGTATCAAGAGTCTTCCATGTTGCAACACACTGTCTTCGGTATAAGCGTTTAAAAAGAAAAAGCTCTTTCTAAGTCAAGTCTTAAAAGGTACCTAACTGCTCTGCGACCGCAAACTTAGCATCCGTCTTCGCCTTAACCTCCTCTACGTCGACGCCCTCGGCGACCTCAGTCAGCGTAAGCCCGCCCTTGGTGCGGTCGACCTGGAAGACGGCGAGGTCGGTAATGATGGTACTAACGACGCCCTTGCCCGTCAGCGGCAGCTTGCAGTCCTGCACGATCTTGCTGCGACCATTCTTGTCGACGTGCTCGGTGGCGATGACGATCTTGGTCTGGTCCGGGTTCGACACGAGGTCCATGGCACCACCCATGCCCTTGAACACCTTACCCGGGATCATGTAGTTGGCGAGGTCGCCCGAGGCAGACACCTGGAAGGCGCCCAGGATCGACACGTCGACGTGACCGCCACGGATCATGGCGAACGACTCGGCCGAATCGAAAGTCGAAGCACCCGGCACCAGCGTCACCGTCTCCTTGCCTGCATTGACGAGATCTGGATCCGCCTCCTTTTCCGAGGACGGGTATGGCCCCATGCCCAATAGGCCGTTCTCCGACTGCAGCCACACGTTTGCGTCATCCGGTAAATACGACGCCGCGAGTGTCGGGATACCCACGCCCAGGTTAACGTAATACCCGTCTTTGAGTTCCTTTGCAGCTCTCCTGGCAATGCGCGTCCTAGAGTTCTCGACCTGTGGCTTGGCACTAGACTCCGATGGCGGCGCTATTTTTACCACTTCGGCTGTTTTGGGTGCTGTAGCCGGGACAATTCGATCGATGAAGATACCGGGTAGATCTACGACGTCCGGGTCGATTGAGCCGACGGGGACGATATTCTCGGCCTCAACAATAGCTAGACGTGCCGCCTTGGCCATAAGAGGTGCGTACGTCTTGGTTGTATACCTGTTTTGTAAACCTTGATAAGCATTGGTCCCTTGGAGTAAATAGTAAACAGAGCTTCCCTCCCATATCATAAAAAGGGGAAGTTGGTCGCTTATTCACATCATGAGAACCAGAGGGTGAGTTGGGTTACTGACTTGAAAACACAATTGCCCGCTTCATCAACTTTCCAGGCCCGTAGTATCGCTACGTCGCCCGGTAAAGCCGTCTCCATGACATATGACTTTCCATTAAATATCCTCGTCTCGCGCGGCTTCCCCTTCTCTAAAATGGCTTCAGTTGTGAACCGTGTAGGTATCTCACCAGTTTCTATGAATGTCTCTATATTTATTTACTCATCATTAGTCACCACTCAAGCAATTGGTATTTGTATGTCATATGAGAGAACGTCCATCAGAAAGGAGGTAGAACACGTACTTCCACCAGTAGCGGTATAAAAAGCAGGAATTCCAGCGCCGGCAGCGCGCAAGCGTTCGGCAAGTGTTCCCTGAGGACATAACTCGACGGCAATCTTGCCTGTCAGGTATTGTTTCTCTAGCGATTTATTGGATCCCAGATATGAAAGAATGATGCGGTCAAGCTGGCCGCTGTCGGTCAGCTGCGCAAGACCTTTATTGCCGGCTCCGGCATTATTGGAAACGGCTGTCAAGTTCTTGATGCCTTTCCTATGAATAGCTTGAATGAGTGTTTCTATGCGAACCCTCACTGTCAGCTATGGTATTTAGGGATAAAAGGCATCATCGATCGAAAGGTTCCGTACCAGCTACCCCGCATAGGCCAAAGCCAGCACTGAGGATGACGGTGCCGTCTTCGACGTCCGCGATGGCCTCGTCGGCCGAGTTGTAGACTTTCGAGTTTCGTTTTGTCTTTGACGGCGCCGGACGCTTGTCGACTGAATAGTAGAGGCGCTGAGTTAACGGCGGCGTAAGACACTTCGCACGCTGTCGCACGTTAGGTGCCACCCAACGGTACGAGATGCGAACGGGAGTGCGCAGGAATACGTCGTGCCATTGCGCCATGATGCCGTTGCCGCAAATGGCAAGAAAATAGAAAAATTAAAGAAATATGAAAACCACATCGATGTCTTTGACCGAATGCGCCCCCTTGTATTTAGAGTGCCATCGGCATTTCTTTACACCTGAGCAACCCGTCGGGACAAACTTACAGCTACCTACGTCACGACATGCCGCGGTTGAACGACTACCAAAAATGGTCTAGTCTGGATTGAAACGGGGGTAAATCAACCGCCGGACAGCTAGAGGACGCTAGAGGACGCTAGAGCACTAGCCTCACCGAGGGGTGGGCCATCTGCACTGTACTTCGAGATATCGGTATCCAGGATTATAAGCCATTACGAGGAGGGGGTAGCTAACTACCACAGTAACAACGAAATCTAAGATTGAAAAGGAGGTACTCACAGGAGGATAATTCTACTTGGGTTCTCAGCTGAGTGGATGTTGTACTCTTAGTACAAGGGAAGAATTCAATGAGCGCCCAAACGACCTCTTCAGTTTTGCATAAATTTCATAGGACATTGAAAGATATTAATCAAATCGCTACCTTTTCCAGAGAGCCATAATCGTCACCGGCAAAGAATACAGCTTTCCTGTATAATATAAGTAGGTAGGTAGGTATATCGTCGCCCCAGCCTGTACTTACCCCTCTGTTGTATCTACTCCAAGGCTCTTTATACACACACATATATAAAGTTTAAGTCCCCCACAAACTGATTAGACAACTCTCGGCGGACTGTAGATACGTATATGGTCAAACCCCCAGCTTCTGACATGCCCTCTTACAAAACCATCTTGAACGTGGGATCCCGGTCATCTTTATACCCTCTATACTTGTCGTATTTACCATTAGCCTTGTCGCGATTCGTTTTCCAGCAGTAAAGAACGTTGGTGAGAACGCTATTTGCCGATTAGCTATCAAACATCTCCCATACCGGAGCATAGTTTCCATATATAAGTAGGGCACTCACAGAAACCATCCACCCGTTAGAAGACTCAGAACGATAGTGTGACCCTTGTGGTACTGCGGTCCCTGCTTCTTCGGGTATATGAACACGGCTACGAAGCCGCCGGCGTTGGCGATGGCAAGCTGGAGGGCGCTCGTCGTGGCTCTCTTGTAGTGGCCTGCCGAGTTCTATACGAACATTTCTTGTTAGTTATCTCATACATATCTATCTCTATATTTTCATCGACATTCTCTTTGTTTTTGCTTTGCATTCCTAGGTGCCATAAGCAAAAAGAAACTACTTACATTCGAGAGCCATCCAAGCACAGGCGGAACGCTACTGTACAAGCCGGTGGCCATGAGAAACGTCATACCATACTTCACGTTGGCGTAAGGCGTGTTGGCGATCACCGCGTATCCCGTAATGGCGATGGGCAGTGTGCACAGCATTATTATGCCGCGGACTCGGAAATGATCAGAAAGGTAGGCGGTGCACACTAGAGAGCAGTAATAAGAGTTAACACCGATGAACCGATAGCCACATCTGACGGGCTACGAAGGGGATATGGGGATATGGGGATATGGGGAAGGGTGACTGACGTGTAGCGACGACGGCGACCGCATACGGGATGACGGACCAAAGCTGAGCCTCGTTGGCCGTGTACCCGAGGTCTTTAATAATTGTCGGCAACTGGGACATTTGTTAGCATTCTTCCAGGCTTTCTTGTAATTCTTTGATAGTGAGAACGTACGAAAAGGCCGAAACTGTACAATCCACTAAGGATTCCAAAATACGCCGACGCAGAGAGCCAAGTCTGCCAGTTGAAGATGCCACGGCCTACTTCGGACCAAGCGAATCTCTCCGTTTCCTCCCTGCGACGCAAAAAATCTAGGTTAGCCCCGAATGAGAAGATAAAGCGAACGGCCATTTAAGGGTAGGTAGAGTCTCCAAAGAATCCAGAAGGGCGACTGACTGCTCTCGGCCGCTACTGTTCGCGCCCTGCGTGCGCAAGCGCTGGATGGCATATTCTCTCTCCTCGGGAGTGAAGAACCGGGCCGAGGCGACCCCGTTGGGCAGCAGCCAAAACGTGGTAAATCCTACTGTGGTGGTCTAAAATATAGTGAATAGGGATGATTAGTGCGGCTAGTTCTCCAAATCATTGCCCATTCGAAAGCTCAGACACCGTTTGACTTACAAAGAGGCCGAAAATGATGAAAATCCATCTCCATGAGCTTAAACCGCCCTTACCTCCTAATTCAGAGATAGCTCGCGCGAGGAGTCCTGAAAAGAGAGAAGAAAAGGTTATTGGACATCCGCTAAAACTAAGCTAAAGCGTTTATGGATATGCATGCATGGGGATGAAGAGAGGGAATAGATAGGTAAGGGTTTTCCACATACCTGAGAATGCGCCAGATAGAGAGGCTGAAGTATAGAATATACCTATTCGGATCGCGAGCTCGCTTCTCCTGTAAGTTCCCGACAAGTATAGAATCTGCCTTGCGCGTTAGCAGATCCACTGTGACATGCTAACTAGGTGAATAGTGAACTATACCATGCCGGGTAACAACCCGCCCTCGCACAAGCTGTAAGTCACACATAAGTTAGTAAACAGCACTCAATACTAACTAAACACAGTCTAATCTGACATCCTCCTTAAGTAGGATCAGAGAAACTTCCAAGAGAGATCAACAACACAAAAGACAAAGCGCAAACGTACCCAAGAAGCGCCCGAACAGTTATAAAGTGCGCATAAGTCTTGATAAAGCCCGTGCTCATGGCAATAATACCCCAGAAGAACGCGAGGCACGGCAGCCAGATGCTGGGCGTCACCTTCTTGAGGATCAGGTTGCTGGGGATCTCGCCAAAGATGTACGTCGCGTAGAAGACGGCGAGGCCAGTGTCGTACTCGTGGTCTGTGATGCCGATCTCGTCCTCGAGGCCGTACAGCCGCGCGTTGCCCACGTTGGTCCGGTCGAAGAAGGAGCACAGGAATAATATGGCGAGGATGGGGAGGATTCTATAAGTCGCAAGAAAAAGCAGGGTTTATTGTTAGCGACTAAGGCCAGTTCATCCGATCTGTTGAATTGTGCAGGCATTTCCCTTGTTATTGAAGTTGGTATAACCAAGCTCAATCCAATTCTTTCCCCCAGGGTCGTGCAAGTGGTTTATTAAAATAGATTCGTAAAACACACCTGGTATCCAGTTTCCACAGAATCTTTCTCTCCATCTTCTTGTCGACATCATTCTCCGCCGAAGACGACGGCGAATCGGATCCGCCCTTCTCCACGCTCTCCAGCTCCTCGACTCTGTCCATATTGGACGTTCGCAAGTCTGACTCCTCCTTCTCAGACATCGTCGTCGCTATTCGTTCACTTGCAACTTGGACTTGGTTCGGCTCAGCTAGCTTGGCGCAAAAGAACAGGCGTCTTGTCTTACACGAAAAGTAACAAGAAAAAAGCCCACAAAAGCCCAACAAGAAAAAGGATGACGGCCAAATAAGTCGCTTTATATACCAAGACCTTGGCGACGAGAAGACCAAGACAAGACAGGCTCCAGACAAGGGAACCGGCGGTCTTGGTTTTTGCGGGGTAGCACAGACCTATGTACGCTAGAGGAGGAAACCGACGCTTTTTTGTCGCGGCACTCGTAATAGGGGAATCAGTTCGTCGGGATGGAGATTGCGGGGGAGTCGACCCGCTTACCGCTAGGATGGCTGGGCAGAGACAGGGGTCCAGCTCCAATTCCTGCAATGAGACAAGTCCTACGCCAGTCAAAACCATGTAAGATATGGCTGTCGTGTATGACGCGACTGGAGGGGAGATTTGGGGGATGGGTCGGATCTGCTGATTGTTGGCTGCATCGGGATGGCTGAAATGTGACGGTGTGTGTCGCTAACGAGGAAGAAAGATAAGTCACAGGCGTGAATCGGAGTGAGCCTCCCCCAACATTGTGAGGGGATAGGTCGAGGAGCCCATTACGCAGTCAAATCGGATTGCGGTGAGACACGCTTTTTGCTTTTCAGCACTTGCCCACCTCTAGGATCTGCATAGTAGGGAGACGTGCAGTATGGATCAATGTTCTGGCCTCTCAATAGATCAATACGTGGCGCCGCTATGCCGGCTCTTTTTTTATCTGCGGCGCAACACGAGTTTGAATCATTAAACAAGAGCACTATCGCTATCTTCGTCCCACCTGCTGTTTACAGTATAAGCTAAAACATAGAAGATGACTCTCGATGTTATCCCATAACCTCCCGTTTCCCTCCATCATAAAATATATTTACAACAATATAGCAATGCACGCCCTTACATGAACAAGTCGCTAACAAAGCTCCATAACCCCGAAATCAGTCAATTATGCAAAAGTGCTCCAGTCCATCCAGTCCAGTTCAGAGGGCTGCTGAAATTGGAAGTCTTCCCAAAGGGCATCGAGTCCCACATCCGTGTTATTAATGGCTTCATTCAGTTGGTCGTTGGACATGGTGGAGAACAGCAAGTAATCAGATGGCATGTCACTCGTAGGCATCTGCAGCTGCGCCGAGACTTGGCTGGTTGTCATGTGCGCTGCATTTGTACTGGGGTTGTTAGGGTAGACAAGGCTGGTGTCCACGACTCCGTTACTCTCTGTCAGTGGCATTTTCGTCGCCTCAGCAGATCGCAAGGCAAGCTTGAGAATCTGTCTGAGCTGTCCGGCAAAGAGACAAGAGAGTCCCTTTCTCTGCACAGGTGTAGACCCTATCCTGTCTAAGACATCGATCGTTTCCGCGATCAAAGCTCGGATGCTAGGTGCTAGGCTCGATCCTCTACCATCCGCGACCGTGCTGACTCGTAACGCAAAGCATGCCGCAAATGAGATCATAATAGCCGTGTTATTTGGCATAGACCGAAGCTGTCCCTCTCCTTGAACAGCGACCCTTAATACGTTGAGAGCAGACGATAAGCCCGCAGCTCGAAAAAAGTGCCTCGCTCCGACTGGCGCCGTGCTGTGGTTGATGATACTCGAGTACATGGATAGGCGCGTGTGAGAAGCGAGGATTTCTACATAGGGAGGCAGAGAAAACTCTACATATACCGTCAATGAATCATTCTGACAGATGCAGGTGGAGGAACTTACGCTCTCGGTCCCCTAGTTGTATGGGCCAAGTGTGATACCACCTATCGAAGAATATAGTGATTTCGTTCTTCAGGCTGTAAATGTACATGAGTAAATACCAATAAATCATATAACGGGGAGGTATGCCTACTTATCGACGACAGCCGCCTCGCTAATGCCATTAACATAGCTGTCGCAGATTCCCCGCAACGTCGTGATCAGCTTCGCCTAAGGAACAGCTCGTCAGCAAATGTTTAGCCTGAACAGAATGCAAACAGTATTCTTACCAAGTCTCTACGGAGAACAGCTACAGAGACTATAGACCCGTCCCATCGATCTGCAAGTTCACAAAGATGCCACTGGTCGCAGTTCTCAATAAGCTGTGAAATAGGCAGCATATAGCTCCTTCCTCGTGCTAGGCACACGCTAAGATGGACACGCTCATTAGTAACGCTCAGAATCATTCTCAATGGTATTGATTTCTCACCCTCTCTCAAGCACGAAAAGGGAAAGCCACGTCCTTTCCCTCCGCCTTATGAGACGCCTGCCCATCTCAGATTCTGGGTCGATTTCAGTGAACCCATCAACGTTAAGGGCCTTTCTAGACGAGATTTGATCAGATTGAGGGATGTTATCTTTAGAGAAAGGTGCTTCCGGCGACGATGGCAACATTATCTTGTTTAAGTACAAGTCCATCGCGACACTCAACGCCACGGACATGTATGTCGAGGTCTCGTCGTCAGCCCAGTGTTCGCCAGCCGGGATCCAGGGAATGTTCACCATGAATGCCAAGACGATCTCGACAGACTTGTATCGTTTAGTCATGACTATGTCTGCGAGCTGCTGGCGATGTCTTGACAGCCGCTTGTGAAGAGCTTCCAAGTTTGGCGAGAAGAGCGCCGAGGCTGCCGCTATTGATGTGAAGAGGAAAGCGGAGCGTCCCCGCACAAAATCAACGGTATGCAGGACGGGATCAATGCCCCATCTCGTATGAGCGAGATTCTCGTAAAAGCTGAAACATCTGTCAGCACGAAACTCCCTTCTAAGAAACCTGAAGGGATATCTTTACTATGCGAATAAGTGCTCAGCCTCGGCGAGCGTGAGGAGGCCAAGCTCGATAGGGTCTAGATCGGGACCGACATCAAGACGTGGTCGAAACCGGCCAAAGAAGACAGGTAGATTACTATCATGGTCGCTGCCGAAAGCTCGTTCGCGGCTCGGAAGAGACTTGGGAGGTAGATTGCCTACAGCGGATCCGATACCGGCGACACCGATGGAAGACAGCAGTTCTGATGTCCTCGCAAGCAGTTGCAGGGGATTCTCAGCATCGTCCAGGTTTAGCTGGCGGTCGTCATCTACAGCCTGGGAGACAGTCGCAGTGTCACGAGAGTCAGTCTGCGATGGTGGTGTCTCATAAGAACCCAACGATTGTTGGGGTGATGGGACGGACCCATCGTGACGACGCCCATTCGAGCCAGAAGCATCCCGCTTCTGGCTTCTCTCGGCACTGAGCAGATCTCGGCTCCTCTCGAGTAAGTACCTCAGTTCAGCGGACTGCTCAGAATTCTGGATCTGATCGGAGCCCGGCTGGGTTCTCTTCAAGGCCTGCTCGATCTGGAAGACTGCCTTCTCCAAGCCTGAGTGCTTACTAGCAACGTGGGTTAGTTGCACCTTCAGATACGAATAGCAAAAAAAGTAGGTGGCGACAAGGTATCGTTTACTTTTTCACCCCTTTATGGCGTCCGACATGGAACAGCGGCGCGGAGCACTCGAGCTTGCGCTGAGTGCAGCGCGAGCAGACGGTGGAGCCCTCGGGCCGTACACACTTGACCTTTGACTTTTTGCAATTGAAGCACGAAGCCAGGCGCTCTTCGTCCTTGGATTCGCTGCTGGGGGCCCAGGCCGACACGTCCGACATCTCGTCACATACAGCTAGGCTAGGGCGGGGAGAACAGCGGCGAGCGAGGTGGCGACCCTGACAGCGGGTGAGCAATCATCCATACTACGACGATGCAGGTGACCATAGCAGTAGTAACGAAGCTTTAGGCGTGTGAGGCCATGTATGCTCTCCGAAGAGAAAGAGAGAAGGCAGCGATCGCAGATACCACACAGGGAATTAGTGAAGCCGGTCAACGCTAGTACGCAGCTCATGCATCCATCGTGGTCGGAACGAAGTGGGTTGCATCGGGACATGTATGCAAGTAGGTTCGCAGGCAAGCCGATCTCCAATAGCCATTCACTGCCCCACCTCTGTCCCCTACCTTAGGCACCTAAGGACTTCCCTAGGAGCACTACTCGCCCTGCTGTCTGCTATTCGGCGGCAGTGCTAGGTGTACTATAAGTGTCCTACTATACGCTGTGCAGCTCTGTATAGAGGTAGGTACCCGTAATAGGTGGATTGCAGTAATGGACATACGCTGCCGCCACTTGGCATCAAAGACTCTTCTTAGCTTTGATACACGACTTACAAAAGCATTAGAGTGCATTGCATCAGTCTCAGCCATCATATCATGATGTTACATACCATGTGTTAATATGTGTGTCCATCCATATGTGGATAACCATACAAAAAAAGTCGAATTAAGCACTCGCCTTATCAACCACGCATACACTCTATGCATGTATTATCTGCATCCGATCCATTGCGTGTCTGTCCTACATACCTACATTAGATATATGTATGTCATTACACCTGCATGTAATTGCATGTAAACTGCGTCCCATAGAACTGAGATCGAGCTGAGAACGAGGCGCCACACGGGCCTCCGAAGGATTCCCTCGATATCCCAGATCTAACTCTAAGGGAAACTTAAACCTGCGTCGCAGGAAACCCATTTAACCTACTATTGGGAACGCCCAGAAGTCTAAAGCCTCATGTCACAAGACGCTTTTCAGCTCTAACACAATCAGGGCGTATCCAAATACACTCAGGACACCCAAGAGACCAATCATCCACACGACGAGCCCGCGACCAGTGGTTCTTATCTAACCAAAATCTATGGATCTTATAATACTCCCTACGTACTTTTTTAGGGTAAGAAAGACTTATTGAATGTCTTAGGGATATTTTCAGTACGTAATTACACATTGACGTATATACACTACTGCCTGAGGATGGTCAAGAGTTAGTAGCAATGCTGGAAACAACACGGGTAGTTCTTACACGGTAACGCCGAGCCAATTATGAGCCGTCCATTCCAATTACTTTCGTAACCATCGAAGATGACTATGATTCGTAGCCTGTATCAAAGCTGAATGGGAAGCTGTCAACTATTGTAGGCAGAAAAGTCTAACGTGTTCTACCTTCAGCCACATGCAACCAGACGGAGATAGGGAGCGGGCCGCGCGCGGTGAAAGACCCCGCGCAAACCCGCGGGCGACCCAAATAGGAAAATAATGTCAAAAAGCCTAGCACACGGAGTTAAGTAAGCCCCTTTACATAAGTCATTTATATAAGCCGTTTGCGTTGGCCATATCAATGCCTTTTTTCATGCACGAGTTATTGATCAAGTCCAATAAGTATAAATTATATGCTGTCTTTACTTTCACCTCATTCTCTATTTAATCTATAATTTCCTAGGGGCTCATACCAAAAGTTACGTTGTTGAAACGCCAACAATAAACATGCATTTAATTCTCACTGGAGCAACGGTAAGTTCCGTGTCTAATACAGCTTACACCCTTTTCTATAACTTCATTATGATGGCGTAAAAGTCGAGCTAACACTCCAGCTGTAGGGGTTGGTAGGGTCTGGCGTCTTAGACGCTATGATCAAGATGAAAGACGTCACAAAGATCTCAATCCTCAGTCGACGGCCCGTACCAATGGCAGAGGACGCCAAAGACCCTCGAATCAACGTCATCATCCACAAGGACTTCAACAAATATGACAAGCAATTGATCGAGCAACTCAAAGGCGCACGGGGTTGTGTGTGGGCTTGTAAGCCAAATCCCACTTCGCCCTTCCTCCAGTCCCCGGAATTCATAGGGGAGTCAATTTAGTAGAGAGGGCGCATCACATAATTTCACTGAGACAATATCTAACTGTTAATGATCTAGTGGGTATCAGCCAGACTCAAGTTAGCAAAGAGTGAGTTAATTCACATAACCGCTAACAGACACGACAACACAATTGCATCATACACTATACTGACACCCGTCTCCAGGGAATACGTCAAGATCACGAAAGACTACGCACTAGCCGCAAGCGAGGCGTTCTCAGATCTCGCCCGCGAAAACGAGCCCTTCAACTTCATCTACGTCTCTGGGCGCGGAGCCACACAAGAGCCCGGTCGTTTCTCCGCCATATTCGCCCGCGTGAAAGGCGAGACGGAAGTAGCCCTCGCGGAGCTGCGCAAGAAGTACCCCTTGCTGCACGCCATCTCCGTCCGGCCGGCCGCCGTGGACGCTTCCGCGCACGAGGCTATCAAGCCGTATATCCCGACGCCGCCCCTGGCGTACCGTATGCTTGCGCCCGTCTTGCTCAAGCCCATGCAGGTCGGGATGCCTAGTATCCACAGCCCTACGCAGCCGCTTGGCAAGTTCCTCGCCGAGATGGCCATGGGTAAGCATGCCATTGCGCCTGCTCAGGATATTTCAATGATTGGGGATTTGCCTATATTGGAAAATACGGCGTTTCGGCGATTGGCTGGGTTGGATCCTAAATAAGGCGCAATGTTTGCTGTTACTTTTTTTTCTCTTTGCTTTTTCACTAGCGGGTGTGTGAATATATTTGTATGATTAGCTGCTTGGATATATATCTAGAGGCGTGGAGGGGCTTTGTACGATGATTTATTTAGATTAGCGCTACGAAGCTAGGAAGACTGAAGCGTGCAGAAGGGCGACATGTTTCATTTCAAATACCCTCTCTCAAATTCGCAGCTCGCGTAGATTGTTGTTATCTAAAAAGCACCAGGCGAGCTGAAACCCCACTCAGAGGCCAGCCATGTTAGTACTCGAACCTCCATCTAGGATCAGAATCGCCCTTCCAATCAGGAATCTCTCCAACATCCTTGATCTCCTCGGCTATCGCTGCGCGTTTCTTATTCTCATTCTTCAAGACAAAAGCGAGAATCGTCACGACGATAACATTCGCGAGCAGGTAGCCAAGCGCGAAAGAATGTCCCACGATGAACCGCGGGCCGTCATGCGACCGGTATAGCTGAGTCCCCAACACGGCACCAAGGTTTCCGATGCTAATTTGCATGGCTGTGGAAGTCGCTCGCTTCGTCTGGCCAGACACATTGATCGTCGGCCAGGACAGCACAAGGGCCGTCGCAGGGTAGATGCCGCCCGCAGCGAAGAACACAGCGGCGTAACTTAGGCCAGGTCGTGCTACCGGGTCGGTGTTGCCGAGCAAGATGGCGTAACCGATGGCAGCAAAAAGGGCTGAGCTCCCGATGAACACGGCGCGCTTACCCAGGCGCTCCGATAGCACAGCGACACCTACCGTAGTCCCGAACGCAAAGGCGTACGGGGGCACAGTAAGCAGCTGTGCGGTCGCGGCCTTGTAGCCCAAATTGGTGATGATGGTAGGCTGGGAGTTGCCAAAACTCATCAGTTACAGCTCATCACAAGGTGAAGAAGATGAGAGATTCATAATGCATACCAAGAATAATGACAATGTGTATAGCGGGAGACTCATCGTGTGAAAACCTAGGCCGTAAAGCCAGCATTTGGGATCTCGCAGAGCCTCTCTGACGGCGTCCCAGCTGAATTCCTCCTGGCGTGTTGCGTCGCTGTCTGCCGCGAGACGCTGGTGCACCACCTTTCGCTCATCGTCGGTAAGGAATTTACTCGTGTCCGGGTAATTATGTATAAACCCATACGCTGCCGCAGCTATGATGACGGTCGCTATACCCTCCTATTCACAGTCGTTAGCCAGTGTTTCATTAGGCTCGATAATAAATGTCCAGGCATGAAAGGGGGGATTAGAACACACAAGGATGAAGATCCATCGCCACCCGTTCGTCCAGACCACTCCCCTCAGTCTTCCGATACCCTGGGAAATGATTAGTCGCAGAAACCCAAAGACGGAACGGTGCAAAAGAGCCCTACATAGGCAAGAGCACCGCCGAAAGCACCAGCTAGTGACGCCGCGCTGAAAAAGAGAGCAACGCGGTACTGCCGCTCTCGTCGCTTGTACCACATCGAAAAGTAATATGTCACACCCGGGAATAAGCCTGCCTCTGCTACGCCTAGGAAGAACCTAGCAGCCAGGAAACCCGCCTCGTTCTGCACGATTCCCATCAGGGTGGCGACTATTCCCTATATCAAGAAGTGTCAGTCGCGACAATCCACGTAATGGCAATTCATCTAGAAAGTCGGGATAACTAGCTTTGTCATACTTACCCATACGATGGTCAGAGTAGGGAGCCAAACCCTAGGGCTGGTTCGCTTCAAGATGATGTTGCATGGAATCTGTTGATCTCATTTGTAAGTCCTCTGTCTATACCGACTGTCTATGTACGTTTGTGAAGGAAGTTGAAGAGGACGTTCTACCTCAAATATAACGTATCCGACGAAGTAGAGACTGAGGCCTGTGAGGTAGTGATCTCCGTCTATGCAAATACCGCCTGTCAGAAGGTGGTTCATAAAATCTGTGCTTATTGATCTTATAATTACCCGTGTTCAGATCGTCGAGGAGACCTTCAATCCTAGCATTGCCCACTGCAAATCGAAACAGTTAGTCGCTGAGTGAACGAATAAATTTGGTTCAGTATGGGTTTCATCTTACCGTTGCTGCGATCTAGGAAACTGAGGAGATACAATATCCTGCAACATCGCTTCGTTAGCACTAGTCATGTTCTCAATTTGTGATATTGGTCTCATCTAGGGCCGGTCTCAATTCATCAAAGGTTTGTATGAGAGTACTCACGCAACCGCCGGCAGGAGATGCGCATCTATCTTTCGCAATAAGGACCGCTCATTTACCGCAGAGCCGCCCGCTTCCGAAAGAGAGGCCTCGGGGCTCTGGGAGACATTCCCCGCCTGCTCTTTCTCGGCCTCGGTGGCCCCCATGACGAAAAATATATCGCGATTCTGAAACCAACCCGACTTATCTACGTCGTCAATCTCAAAACAACGAGTCGTAAGTGCAAATGTCGTTGGATACCAATGGCACTACGCACACATCCCTCGTTCAAGCTTTATAACGCGCGCTAAAGCGAGCTTGGTTTTTCTTTTTGCTTGTTTATTCACAATACAGTATCACCATTATCAGTAACACGATGGCGTCAGAAGCCCGGTTGCCCTTCTCAGTGAACGAGACTCCATAGCGCCATGGCTGAAGGCGAACTCGTATTGGCTGTCAGGGCCTGTGATTGGGTCCGAACGGAGCACGCCTTGACAGCGGGACGATCACGACATAGCATGCGATACACACTTATACGTTGTAGGAAATATGAGCGCGAAATGCACCTTTTTGTTAAACTAACTGCAGGGCAATGAAAGTTCCCCGATCTGCTTACTGTGTTGATCAACTACCGAGTTTACCTAGGTGTGTATGTCATGCATTCTGATTGCTTAGCTTTGGGGTGTTTCAAAGCTAGCCCCATAAGTTGTTGTATCACTACCGAGCAGGGCTACACCACACGATGCCGCCGGCAGAGAGTTTAAGATTAGGTCTCAATACTTTGCAAAGCCGCCTGAATACTGGGGTTGGTAGGCATTTTGAGTTGTGCCGTATGAAACAAGCTATTGAATAACGCTGAACTATAGAAGTAGTATATGTCTTACATCAACAGAAACCGAATAGTCTCATTCGAGACGGTCCGATACGTCACCGAGACCTGCATTTCACGAGCTTCAGTGCTTGCGACGCGTGGCGCACGTGTATTCTCGATATGGTCGGTTGGAATACGATGTGTACGACATCGACGCGTAGAGAAGAATGTTGCAGAGCGAGCATGATGTGTAAGTTAGTGAACGACTGTAAACCCAGGTCAAACCAGAAGCCTGTACGAATAACCAAATAGTGAGAGTCAAATCACTACAGATACGATGACGACATACAGAAGCAATATCAATATTCGGTAGCTTCGAGAGCGCTTCATAGGTGCTAAGTGACGAGCTGCCATGCTAGATGTCTCTTGAGGTCTGACCTCGCTTGGTTCCCAGAGTCCAGAAACAATCCGAATAGCACTGCTGGAGAGCCCTATTCATCTTTCAAGTGAATGTATTACAGACAATTTGAAGGAGTGACACATGGAGAGAGTGGATTGATTTTGACATTTACGAATCTTATATCTCAGAACTACCTCCTAGCGACTACCATTGAATCTGAAAAGATAGGCATGGTCATGTATGGAGTGTTGATTCGAATGGATCTCATAGATATTGGCATTCACACCAGACTCTCGTTCAACAGCTTATTGTAACTTAACCAGACGATTTATATTAAATGATGACGATTGCGCTCATTCATAGAACGACATAAGCTAGTCGGTCTTATCTGCTCTTAATTGAAAGGCCCCCGGACAGTTCCTAGTCATCGTATATTCTTGATAGTACTCCAATCATGCCACGTCGAAATAGAATACACTTCGTATCCACCAAGGTCTACGACCATGGGTAAACTCATTTACCCAATTTTATACCAACACTATGTCCTATCTTCATGGCTTGCCGACGCCACTCTTTTCTTGATTATCGAGACGGCACGTCATGGCAGGTATATGTTGTCATTTTCTCCATCATATATTCATCTCTATGGGCTAATTATGTTTGGACAGCGTTGAGCTTTGTCTTGTGCTCGAACATGAGGTCCATTCTGGCAAGTTGGAGATGTCCAGACAAGGCGTCTTTGAGTTTATTTGTTGTTTCTAAACTGGCCTATATTAGAGAGAAAGGGTAGAAATGGAACAGAAAGAAAGGTAGTTGAGCATTAGAAACGTGGGCATGTTGGGTGCATGCATCTAGAGTCTTGAAATGGTGATTGTTCCGAGGGTGGTCCGGCATCACGATTCGGCATCAAGCATAATTCCGACTAGTGTTAATACAAAGCCATATTAATTTTACTGTCAAGCTTGAATATTCGTCAGTTTAACTGAAATATACCGTGTTATAAACCTTGGATTAAGCACATAAGAGAATTCTACGAAAAAGCTGATGGCTGTTAGGTGACTATATTTGGCTGTACAATCGAGGTAACCGAAGTAGAAATGACTCTTATCGAGATATCATACTGATATTCAATGCTTCGACAACTATTTCTCATTTCGATGCATCATCCTAGAAAGTTATGATAGCGATTTTTTTTTATTAAATATTCTATCATCATACCTATAGTGTGATCCAGATGCCATGGGAGCCCTGACGTGGTAAACGCATTTCCAAGATGGCGGACAAGGCACACAACTCTCGTATCGACAGTATTAAATTGAGTTTACTAATAATAAGGCGAATAAGTAAATACGTCGCTTATACCGTTCCACGCCATAAGATGCATTTCGTATAGATACATGAATATCAATCGTACTTCAAGTCGAAAACTCAATGCCGGTAATCTAGATAGCAAACGCCTCTGAGATTACATCTAAACATAGAATCAAAATGCTAGACTACCAAACACCATCACTTAATTAATATCCCCAAATCCAATGAGGGTGCGCTATGACACGGCTCACTGACGCCTCCCCTGCATGCGCCAAAAATAGGTATCTAACCTACAACGTTCAGCCCCTACTTACCTCTCCTCTCCTCTATCACCCCTCTCTCGCTTGAATAGGTGTGCACCCTTCCCCTCTGTCGTTACTGTTACCCTTGCCCGGCTTCTGCTTTCCCCTCCAAAAACCCCAATCCGGTCGTGGGGTCGCGATCCGGCCACTTTGGGGTAACCACGGTAAAGGACGTGACTAAGTCATATGTCATACTCTGGCTGCGCGGTAGACCTTCGAACGGCGACGACGTTCTCTCTAGATTTCTAAGCTTCTGAGCTTCTGAGCTTCTGAGCTTCTTCTAATGACCATCGTACTTTGAATTTAACCGGTTCGACGTATATAATTATAACTGTGTACATCGCTGCACGATACAGATAGTGATCGCCCTCTGGCTATCTTCGCTCGTCTTACACCGGCCGACCTATCGAATATCTCACCTTGATCACATTCACGTAGCAACATGTTCGCTCATCAGGTGCTAGGCAGCCTCCTCTATGGCGGTCTGCTAGCAGTCAGGGTAGGCGCCGCGCGCAGCGATCCCTTCGGTCTCTACGCTTATGGAAGCGGCATTGGAGGCGCCCAGCTCTTCTATTCTAACGGTTAGTCGAAAAACCTCCCTCACGGAACTCCCGGGAATCTCCAAGTCACGCTGGTAAGAGCTCGATCAACTCGCTAACTATTGGGGTTTTCGAAGAGATGGCTTTCGTCGGCAACCAGAAGCAGATGATGGATGATGAAGAAGCTGCTAGTGTCGTGTGTAAGTGCACCTCGCTTATATATGTCTTTTGCCCATACCTGCACTAACACCTGCGCATAACACAGTCACCACAGCCGCAAACAACGAATTCATCGGAAACCCAGACGTAAACACAAGCCGCGCGATCCCGTCGTGGTCCAACAAAGCCTTCTTCATCCCGACCGTGACATCCTCGTCGCACCGCGTGGGGTTCACCTCGGACCCGGACGGCGGCGCGGACGTGGACACTTCAGGGTTCATATTCTACGAGGACACGGCGCTGCATTTGAACGCGGACCACAGCCTCTCCAGCCTGTGGTACGTGCTCCCGACGAGGTACGAGAGGGTGTGGTCGCTGCACTGGAATGCCACGGGGGATGGGAGCGGTGGTCGCGTGGCTGTCAAGCTGAGGAGCGTGCCGCCTGCTAAGCCGTGGGACCATGGTGGTTTGGAAGAACGCACGGGATTGTGGTTCCAGGGACCGGAGACTTAGGATTAGGGTATTATCTGTTTGGTGACGGGGTAGTGGAGTAGCCCTTTTGAGACAGGACTGGTTGGAGCAGACTGTTTATTCCTGAAGGTAACGCTCATGGGAGGTTTACCTAGGCAATTAATGACAAGTCAGCACCCAGTAATTCAAAGACCATGATAAATCAGTGTTTGCTACTGTCCGGACCCTGGGTGAATAGATATGCTGTAGTTCTTCCTATAAGTTTTTATTTTTCTTATTTACATTTACTTGTGCGGTTTTGAATAAGGAATGTTCTGTGTCAACTGAGTTAAGTAATAGTTATTTCGGTCAATGGACGGTTACAAGTAACCTAGTGGGGTGGAATCCGGTAACGGCGGCCGTCAATCGACTCGTGCGGCGCCCGAGAGAATCCATTTCTTTCCGTCACGCAAGTCGAGACAAGGGCGCGCATGGTTGGAAGATACTTAAGCAAGTGCTTCTAGGTAACAAGCCAATTACCAGTGCTCCATTACACTGCTTCATCGACTGGTATCGGCATTCCTGACACTCGACCAATTATTTGCAGCCCAGTCTTTCACGTTGTCTCTTGCCTACATCATACCTTCGTGCTCACAGTGGACGTTTTCATAGGATGGCGCCTGCTAACTGTCGTGTTCGGCACGCCCGCCGGGAAGGTATTTTGCACACCGTTCCCGATTGCAACTCCGTCTACATAAGAGATACTGATATGGCTGACTTAACCTAGACATACCATCCATATTGCAGATGATTCGCGAGCTAGCTGACTATGAGCACGAGCTGGACGCTGTCGAGGCGACTGAGGCCGAGCTGGATGCTACAATAGCATTTGCGCCTGATAGTGTCGAGTCTTCCGCAGCTGCGCCCAACACTGAGCCCACAACTCCAGCACGCCCGTCGCGGTGTCTCATACTCTTCAACGAGAACGACGAGCCCTCAGGGATAGCTTTGTACTTTTACAACTACAGCACTTGGCGTGCCAAGGCTGGTATTTACCGTAAGCTACATATACCCCGTATCTCTCGGGGAAGGGGTAAGGCTAATGTCTCACTCGTCCAGTTGAGGATCTCTTTGTACGCTCCACAGAGAGGAAGAAGGGCTATGGCAAGAGACTGCTAGTCGAGCTGGCTAGAGAGGTTGTTGCGATGAACGGCGGCCGGCTTGACTGGAGTGTCCTTAAGTGGAACGAGCCGAGCATCAAATTCTACGAGTCCATTGGTGCCACGGCCATGAACGAGTGGGTCGGTATGCGTGTCGAGCGTGAGGGCTTGACTAAACTGGCTTCCCTGCTGGACTAGACTGATGGGGGCAAGAAATGTTGGACCTGGCGCTGGCGGCATAGAGAACCTGTTCAGATTCCGTGGCTAATCAGAGCTCGAATTGGGCGTCTCCAAATCATGTATGATAGCGACGGCACGGATACCGTAGCCGCACTCATTGCTTCAATGGTGCTGCCGCCTTGGCTAATACAGTACCGTCATTTGCGACACCCTGAAAGAAGGAATGGCCTCTAGACGACGAAGCCGAGAGTCTTTGCTCATCCTTTCCCCAAGACACGGACCACCTCTGCACCCCGGGGCTTTTTCCTGTGTATTTTCCGGCCTTCTTTTCCATAAGTGGTGACATGTTCCAGATACGGCCGTAGATGCGCTGGAGCATGCGGGGACCAATGACCCGAGCACCAATGGGGTTACCGTGGCCACGAGGGTCTTGATCTTCTTGCCCGGTGAGAGACTTTTGCTTGCGACTGTTTCCCCTCTCTATGACTCGCGCTGGTCTTAGGACGTGTTGACACCAATCCCAGGGCTCGCTTGTAGCGTCCAGCCCGCGGCCCTGAGTGTGTCGAGCAACAGACCTCCTGGAAGGAATTTTCAGCTCCTCAGCGCTCAGTTCGGCTTGGACTAGGGAAGCCAGGTGGTCCCATTCACCGCGAGGTAGTGGGGGTAAGAGTTGCATCAGTACCTTGGCCCAGTGCTTCTTGAGCTTGTTACGGACCAATTTAGGACGATAGGGCCGGCCGAGACAATTCGTGCCAGTGATGATGTGTTTAGTACTCAATGCACGACGCATGTTTTGAGGCCAATCGCGGGACTGCTGAGCAAGTTGTGATTGGGCAAGGGCCTCGATCGCTTCGAGTGACCAATTTTCAAGCCAATCGTGCTTGGGTAGCGGATTGGTGCTGGGAGCGGCGTCGGGAGAGGAAGAAGTGAGGACGCTGTCGATGCGGGATTGCTCGAGCGCAGTGGTATCGGCAGGAGGGCCCTGGGCTAGCTGTGAGGCGGCGAGCATGCGACGCCGCTTGCCGATGCGACCGGTGGCCATGAAGCAGAGGCGCTCGAGGCGTTTGACGTTGCCGGCATTGGCAGAGCGCAGATAGCGGAGAGAGGAATGGGCGTTGGTGACATAGCGGGTTGCGGGACTCTTATGACGACAGTCGCGGAATCGCTGTTGGATGCGAGAGGCGATCCATGGTCGGCAGAGAGCCGGGAGGTAGGTGGACTCGCGGAGAAGATGTCGGTAGAGATGTAGAGGGGTCTCGGGATAGGGAATCTGAAGCGGCATTGCGATGTTAAGTTATTTTTGCGGGAGTAGGCATCTTGATGTACATGCAGATGGTTTTACCACTTTCCTGGGGCACGACAAATTGGGATTAGTGCGTTCGACGGTCTCGGTCAGGCTCGGCTCAGAGTGCAATGCCACACGATGAGCTGATCGCAAAGTAATAGTTTTTTTTAAAACATTTAGATACAGCCCTATTAATATTCCTAGGTAATCTCGTAGAGCAGCTATAAGGCTTTTGTGGCCTTGTGAGTAGTAGTCACTCTCAACAACCAAAGCCTAGAATCACTTTTAATAAGGTTACCTAAAAGAACGCATGCCAGGAGGTATAGCTCGGATTCGATCTGTAGGAGACGACCTAGTAGCGTAATAGGGTGCTTGCTAAGCTGGTAGACGAGGTCTATAGCCTGTGGAGAATCACGTTTCTAAGTGCAGCCGGTGTGGCGGATGTAAGCAACGTTGCACGTGTCTTATACCATACTTGATTAGAAACGCAACGGAGGAAGAAATATAACAATTTACTCTAGCTCCCCTAAGAACAATTACTGAAGTACATAGAAGTCTGGAGGAATAAAGCTCTATTTTCAAGTAGTAGTTCTACACTGCGTCTTAATGCTTAATGGCTGCATATTAAAGTGCAGTTACTCCAACAGAACCAACGGTATCAAGATTGGCACTCTCCTTTAGCAGCTTGACCACGGCCTCGTGCCCCCTTCTCTGCTGCCTGCAATAGCGGCGTCTAGCCATGTCTATCTTCTGATTCGGGATTAACTCGCTCGGTAGCGAGTAGTAGCTTGACTATAGTCTTGTGCCCCATCCTTGCTGCCTGCAATAGCGGCGTCTGGCCATTCCTATCTTTTAAGTCGGGATTAACTTGCTTGGTAGCGAGCAATAGCTTGACTATGGCCTCGTACCCATGCTCTGCTGCCCACGAGAGCGGCGTCTGACCAAATATATCATCTTTTAAATTAGGGTCGACTCCTTTAGTTGCAAGTATAGCTTGACTATAGCCTCGTGCCCGTTCTCTGCTGCCCGCCAGAGCGGCGTCTGACTATATGCATCATTTAAATCGGGGTTGACTCCTTTAGTTGCAAGTAGTAGCTTGACTATAGCCTCGTGCCCGTTCTCTGCTGCCCACGAGAGCGGCGTCCGGCCGTTGCCATCTCTCATATCCGCGTTGCAACCCCCAAGTAGACTCGCCACGACTTTGTTTAGACCGAAAAATGCTGCTAGGTGTAACCCAGTTATATGTCTTGGTGTCCTCTGGCTATAATTCCGGCCCTCATATTCATTGTGAACCAGGAGAACTTGACTTGATGCTTCAACTTCGCCTGACTTCTGAAGAAAGGGAATAATATTATGATATGCTGATACCTCACGGGCATGGTGTCCCCAATTATGAGCGGCGTAGTTATAAAAAGGGTGCAATCTAAGACGCTCTTCAAACTCCTTGTCTGAGTTGGAATATCCACTCGCGAAGTTGTCATAGGAAAGGTAGGTAGTACAGATTGCCGTAATAGAAAGTTGTGCGTCCGGAAACCATTTACTCTGAGTGTGTGCAAAATATTCTTGTGCTGTGTAATGGACTAATCGAACAATACTGCTTTCTTCATCAATTGTTACTAGTCCAGCGCATACAGAGACCACGTCTTCGATCTGTGGGAGGTTGTCCTCATCGAGTTCTGGCTCGTTGATTTCTACTGCGAGTGCATGTTGGAGTTCTACCTTTGTCAGTGGCCGCTTTGCACAAGTAATCCACGATAGGGCTTGCTTGGCACGTCGTGCCTGCTCTTGAACTTGTCCACTAATTCGTTCCATGGCGTATTCATACGCCGTGTCGTAGGCATTTGATCCAGTTGCAAGCTTTTGTAACGCTTTCCGTATAGCTTTCGGTGTATCTTTCCCAATTAATGAAGCAAAATAGAGTTGTGCAAGCAAAAACCTAAACATATTAGCATGATCTATATTGTTCTTAGAGTATACATACATCCCATCGACAGCTTCTATTATGCTCGTCGTAACCTCATTTTGAAGCCCAGGTCGATTAGTAACACATTTTGGAAGTTCTGATACGTGTCCTTGCAAATATCTGTTGATATCATGCTCTGTTGCGCGGATCTCTATCGTCAGACTTCCTTGAAATTGGTCTTCGATCTCTGGTATATATCTTGAAGTCGCGAAAATATTGACTCCGGTTTTCTTTTGAAGGTTGAATATTGCCGACAGAAACTTTATACGGCACCCATCAAGAGCTCGACACTCATCAAGTGCATCCACAATAATAAAAGTCTGGGAGTTCTGAACGATAGTCGATTCAAGTGCTTTAGTGATCTCATCGAAAGACGGGCGAGTTCGTTTTGGCTTATGCCGATCGTAGAGCTCGGTTAGACTGCTTGGTAAAGAAGACCGGCATTGACATAGCTGTTTCAGCAGACTACTTAGCAAGCTCTCAACAGTCTGCTCGCTTTGGCGTTTGTAGTTACAGTAGACATAGGCTACTGTAGTGCTGGCCTCGCTACGGAATTGATTTTCAAGGTCGTTGATAACAATAGAGGTCGAGATAGTCTTGCCAGCTCCAGGGATACCGGGGCAGAATAACGTCTTGCATGGCTCAGTTGTCCAGTTCTGGTACTCTTCGGAGTCAAGCAGCCATTGTCCTGTCCCTTGTTGTCGTCTTACAAGATTGTCGGTTTGTTGTGACCCATAATCGGTTGGTATGAGCCAATCGAGTATCTCAAGGTCTTCCTTTCTACTCAAGTGAGATTTCACATAGGTTACATCTTCTCGAGTAGAGGACACAGCACTAGATACTAGAAAACTGATTAGGAGATGCTTTGATGGAAATAAAACAGGAGCCTTAGAGATCACTAACTAGAGGCGAGTTGATCCTTGATTGCCTGCTCTCTATCAACATCACTCGGCTGAATATATCCCAGAAGTTCTTTAGTATATGCCGCGGCCAAGGCAGCTGCGTGCTCCTGCCAGGCCTTGTTCTTGTGCGAGTCAGCGTAGTCACAGATCCCTCGTATAATGATACAAGGGAAGTTATCCATTAATCCAGCTGCCTCCATTTCAACACAGAGCACGTTCCCCCCAAGTTGTTGTTGAAGCTTCTCTCGAAAGGTGGCGCTTTTAATGACACTATTCCCAGACGCAATTAAACCATAGTGCACAACCATATCCCGAGGCTTCCTTTTCACAATCTGGGTCTTGTCACAGTATCGGCAGTTCTCTTCCTCCTCCTCCTCCTCCTCTTCATCTTCTTCTGCCGAATGCGCATCAGCGTCGTCTGGTGTAGGATGCACTAAAATGTTGTTTCTATGTTCGTATTTCGCCTTGAACCGCACATCCTCGAGCGACTGAGACCTTAGGTATTTTGATGCCAGACGAGGATATTTTGACGCTATCTCATTCATGTAAGCCGGTATCTTTGATTCTCCTAGTTCATGTTCCGACCTTATCCTTGAGACGGCACCGAGCAGTAAGCTAGGAGGATTGTTTAATGATCCGGTTCGTTCAAACTTGTTCTCTCCTTCCTTGCCCATGTCCCATTGTACCACTCCAGGATATGGGCCAATCGGCGTGCCAACCACAATATCGCCCAGTCTTACTTTGACTGGAATACCACCGCCTATACCGACCATCAAGCCAAATTTAATGGACGGGAAGGCGTTCACCATGTGAGTAGCTACCGTTGCTGCAGAGGCCGTGCCAATCTTGCCTGTGGGAAGACAAGTTATAACGACGTTATGGTTATTGATGGATCCCAAACTGTATATATTGGGGTCGTTTGGCAGTCTGGGCAAGTTGGCATGCCTCCGGTCCAGCATAGCAATAGCTGCTGTCTGTTCCTTTGGCAACGCACAAACCCATCCCACCGTGTAATCACGGGCTTGGGGCTGGCTAGCCATCTGAGGCTCGTCAAGGAGGCACGATATCGTGTAGATGGAGGGTTCGATAGGGCAGCACTTTCAATGGACTCGAACTAGTTTTTGTCCACCTGGTTCGGATATCCGCGAAAACGTCTGGGCAATACTAAGAACTTTTGGTCGAGGATGATAGGGGGAGGTTGAAAGGAGTGAGGGGAAATAGAATCAATGCTTCCCATGTTTCCTTCCACGTAGTATGTCGGGCTGAACAGCTTACTGTACGAATCGGGCGCATGGCCACCACCACTCACGCACCATAGAAGCAGGCTGTGCGGGGGCGAGGCATCCTGCAGCCGTTGTCATGGTGGCTGCTACAATCACAAGTATATCGATGCTACGGTGGAATATAAAAGCAAAAAGGAGGGCCCGAAAAAGGCCTGACGTGTTAGCCTTCTCAGTCAAAATAGGTATCCCCTGGAGCGGTATGGCATAGAGATATATCTATCTGCCATGTGTATTGAACCGGCTAGGGTGCGATGCTTGGAAAGGATGGACTGAGATTGGTAGGAGATGTGGCCGTCGAGGTGGCCGTCGAGGTGCCAGCTGAATACAGTGGGATATTGACTGTGCTTGCCAGGCAACCTTGTAATTCACTTACACCTTCCCACAGCTGGGTGGTCAGACTGATACCTAGGTATGGAATAAGTCAAGTTAAGGGTGGTAACAGTAGAGTTGGCGCTATCTATCGAAAGCTATTGTACGCATATGACTACCTTCTAGCCGTAACAGTTTCTACCTAAGGTACTGGTAGGGAGTGGACAGCCGAAGCCAATGTTGGTTTATTAAATAGTTCTCGCCGAGCGAGTACCGTAGCCAGCGAAAAGAAGTTGTGTCTAAGCAACATGACGATGACGATGTTGGTGATGTCTTTTCTACCGTCGTATACGGGGCCTCCTTGAAGGTTATCTTTGTAATCGCGGCGGCACTTAGATATAATGTTCATCTCATAGACGTTGTCACCACATTTCTTAATAGTCTTCTTATAGGACCTCCTGTATATATATCTGTACCCTTTGCAAAGAATGCCGAACGCACCCTTTATGAGTT
Source organism: Xylaria sp. MSU_SB201401 (assembly GCA_002288965.1). Classification (NCBI taxonomy): domain Eukaryota; kingdom Fungi; phylum Ascomycota; class Sordariomycetes; order Xylariales; family Xylariaceae; genus Xylaria; species Xylaria sp. MSU_SB201401. The sequence continues at coordinate 29,243 of NPFG01000049.1, forward strand.
ACATCTGGTTATGAGCCCAGAGCTCTTCAAAGATGGTTAAGATCGCTAGCAAAGGCCCAAAGCCCTCGATTATCCTTATATGCCCTTGCTTCTGTTTGCACCCCTAGCATTTATAACGAGTATGATAAGTGAGTCAAAGGGTTCTCCTAGTCGCTTAGAAAGATAACCTCCGGAGTTCTTCTATGCCTAATTAGGCACTATTCTTTCACTAATAAGAGATTCAACCACCAGGCGATTGCACTAAGCCTAAGTAGGCAAATAAAAAGATATATCGATCCGCAATGTGTATCCAGGTACCCATTGTAGTTAGCCCGGGGATTAATGCAGTGGTCCTGGCCAATGAGTTTGCAAGATCTACGCGCTCAAGGTGCGCCCATTATGCCCCATTATGCCCACGCGCCCTCAACTCGCTTGCAGCGTCGAACCCTCCACGCTCCACGGCAGTCCACGGGTTCTGTCCTTTTTGGGCTGTCGCGTCTTTTCCGGGCCAAGGTAACCTGAGGTAGGAACTGTCCTGGTACTTTCCGGCCAACATCCCTGCCTACATCTGATCAATCGATAATCTCCCGCTCCCGCGCGCGACACCTACCTACCTATCGTGTGCACCACCAAAACTTGGACGAGGACAAAAGACCAGACCCCAGAGACCTAAAGACCAAGACCGTGAAGCCAGAACGCGTCTCTCGACGCGCCGCCCACACGAAAGTGACACGTCCTGGCCCGGGCCTGCACTAATCCCAATCCTCAATCTTTAATTGATTCTCCTGTGCCAAGATCGACGCAACATTGGCTTCCACTGCCGAGAGCAAGCAGAGCCTGCATACTGTCCATCCGTAACCTGGCCTGCACGGCATACGCAACCTCGAACGGACATTTCAGCACCATAACCATCTTGTACCTCGTCATCCGAGGCCCATCTCTCTGCCTCCCTCTGCCACCTATCTATCCTATACCTACTCACCCCAACTCTTCGTAGTACTAGGGACTAGGTAGATACCACAGAGTCCAGGAGGTGTTATATCTCAGATTGGCATTTGCACTGCTTCATTTGCCGTGTGCTAACCCTAGCTCAACTCACTTTCACTCTACCCTCACTCTCAGCTCATCACCCTCACTCTTATTCCTACTTACATAGGTACTTTCACCTATTCTTACTCATACTGCCAAATCTAACTCTAAACTGCTATCTGTGTCTACCTACTTACCCTAACTCCAATTGCCATCCATCCTGGTTCTTCACCTACCTGTTGCATGCTACCGCAGCTTATTTGCTGTCTTGCAATAAGCAGATAGATCCTAGACCGGCCGGTAAGTAGCCTTTTTCGTGCCTCCACTACCGACAAATGTACCCGTGTCGCTCGTATTGCGCCTAGCTTCTTTGCCTACTTACGTATCGACCTTCATCTCCTAACTTCGAGCCGTCGACAGTATTCTCTGCATGCGCTGCCACTGCACCTCTAGCTGCCCGTCTGCCCGTCTTACTCGCTCGAGCCAATTAGCGATCCTGAGTTTCGAGTCGGCTGCCTTTGTGTCTTATGCGCCTCCCTTCCTCATCTCCCTCGTCAACTTGGTCTAGACACTACGATACAAGTTTGCCAACTATCCACAACGACGACCAAGTAACGATCTCGGCGGCAACGGATATCAGCACGCCCATAACTCCTTCGAATACGTCGTGTCATGATAAAATCAGCGAATGTCACTCCGGACCTAACTACAGTCGCAGTCGCAATCGACTCAAATCATCTTTGGCGCATTTCCCTTCCCTTCGCCGCTACCGTCTTCTATCCGGCCCATTGAGCGATTTCTCGAGCCATATTTGTGTCCCTGCATGGCGTCGGCCATAGTCACAGCCCGTCAGCAGCATACTGCCAATCCTGATCCTATAATTACTACGGGGGCCGCCTTGGCGTCGTCGTCCTCGTCTCAACCACTTGCCTCTAATACCCACCAGAGGTCTTTCTCCTCGATACCTCCACCTACCCTTACCACGGCCGGTCGAAGTAGCAGCTTCGATGCTGCGGGCAGAGATTTCGCCATGTCCCAACCACAGTCGCAACCGTCTTCCCAGCAATCCTTCGCCATGAGCCAGCCTCAGTCACAATCCCAGTTTTCCCGGCATCAACTGCCTGATCATCCCAGGGGGAACGCGCGGGACCAGCCGCCGCGCATCATCTATTCGGTTCGTCCCAAGTCCTCTGCTTTCCTGGTTATACCTGTTCAGCTCCTAATTCTTACCCTATAGGCTGTTTATTCGGGTGTCGATGTGTACGAGATGGAGGTCAATAACGTGGCCGTGATGCGCCGCCGTAATGATAGCTGGCTCAATGCGACACAAATATTAAAGGTGGCCCGGATAGATAAGGGGAAACGCACCAAAATTCTGGAAAAAGAGATTCAGACGGGCGAGCACGAAAAAGTTCAGGGCGGATACGGAAAGTACCAAGGTACATGGATTCGATTCGAACGGGGCGTTGAAGTGTGCAAACAGTATCACGTCGAGGAGTTATTGCGCCCACTCTTAACCTACGATATGGGACAGGACGGTGGCATTGCCGGTCGTGGGGACCTGAATACCCCGACGAAGGAGCAGGCTATGGCTGCTCAGAGAAAACGAATGTACAGCGCAAGCAATGACGGACGCTCGAACGGTTTGTCGGGTACCTTTTTCAAGAACATCTCGAGTACGGCATCCAATGCGGTCGCTGCGATCAGCAAGGCCCGCTTTGACTCGCCTGGTCCGAGGAGTCGTAATGGACCAGCGGGGCTGACGAGACCGCCGAGCTTCAGCCGCCAACCCTCATCGCAGAATGTGGATGATTTCCCAGATAACTCACAGCAGAGCTTTGCTTCCGATTACGCGCAAAGCATAGACCCAGTCTACTCTACACAAACTACGCAGATAATAACGGGCGATGAGCCACCACGCAAACGCCAAAGGATTACTACACCGTCCGAAAGCTTCGGGTATGTTTCGCAATCCATGGAGATGTACGCCAACAACTATCCAGGATCGCCCACAGAGCCAAACGAGTCTTTCGTGTATGCTCAAGCCGGCATAAATACGCACGATCCTGACGCAAACTTCCTCCCTCCTTTACCGTTCGATCTCTCTCCAGATGCCGAGCGCAAGCGTAGCTTACTTATGAGCTTGTTCATGGATAAAGGGACGAATGACGTAGACTACGTACCAATCGACGCTCTCCAGTCATTAAGTCCTGTTGATCTTGATTCGCCTATTGATGCTTCAAGCAACACTGCCTTACATTGGGCCGCCACGCTAGCCCGTATGCCCCTATTGCGAGCTCTGATTTCGGCGGGTGCGAATCCCTGCAGAGTTAACGCCTCGGGTGAAACAGCCTTGATGCGAGCCTCGGCAGTTACCAACAACTCAGAACAAGTATCGTTTCCAGAGCTACTGGATGTTTTAGGGAACACTATTGACATTCGGGATAAGCGGGGGCGCACTGTCGTGCACCACATTGCTTTGTCAAGCGCCGTCAAGGGTCGTAGCCACTCCAGCAGATACTATTTAGAGAGCCTTCTTGAATGGGTGGTAAGGCACGGAAGTGCTCCTAGCAGTCAGACTACAGCAGCGAACGGTAATGCTGGAGCTGCACCAAAAATGAGCATAGGGCGGTTCATGAGCGAGATCGTCAATGCGCAAGATAAATCGGGTGATACAGCCCTCGGTATCGCCTCCCGTGTGGGTAATAGGAGCATCATATCACAACTGCTCGAAGTTGGAGCAGATCCGAACATAGCGAATGCAGCCGGATTACGACCCTCCGACTTTGGTGTTGGTAGTGAGGGTGGTGACAATGGCGCAACAGGCTTGAATGGCGACGCAGTAGATGGAACCGTCACGAAGGCGGCTGGAAGCGGCAATATGAGCCGTGAGAGCAGTGACGATATTATTACTTGTACGTATCTTGTGATTCCTTTGCTGGATTTTATACTAACCCTGACCAGCCATCACGCATCTCCTCAACGAAACCTCAAATAGTTTCCAAGCAGAAGTAAAAAAGAAACAAACGGATCTTGACTCGCTGTACTCTACCTTACGGTCTACATCTACCCAACTTAACGATGCTCGAAGGACCCTCGAGTCATTACAAGCAGCAGCTCGATCACAATCGCTCACTCGGCAGAAGGTGTACAATCTGAGCCGCGGTCGGGAGGAAGAGCAGAAACGTCTAGCCAAGATCGAGCAAAGCCAGGGACCGCTCGACGAGAGTAGCATATCGTGGGAGACAGCGCTCCAATCACTTCCAGACCTCAGCAGCCACGCAGAACGGAGGGACGACGGATCGATACCCAGCGCCACAGTCTTGCGAGCTCGGATACAAGCCCTTAAGAATCGCACAGAGTTGACGAGGACAGGCGTAGCATCGCTCAAGAGTCGTAGCAAAGATATCGAGATTAAGTACCGCAAGGTCGTGGCCTTGTGTACGGGTATATCAGAAGATGACGTAGACACGGTCCTGGAAAGCCTCGTACGGGCCGTCGAGAGCGAAAAGGGCGAGCTGGAAGTCGGCCGGGTGAGGAGATTCCTCGGCGGCGTTGATACACTGGCGTGATTTCATCACGGATGAACCAACTGCATTTTTATCATCTTACGGTTCTCGTTTCGCCCCTTTCTTCTTTTGTCTCTAGGTCCAATGATTAAGTATTGGTATTATCACCTAGATGGGAGGAAGGTCTTTATCTTGTTATACCACTGCATGCCTCTGCTTGAAATTATCTTGGCGGTTGGTGTTTGGATGGCTGGATGGGTGGGTGGTTGGTTGGTTGGTTGGTTGGATTGGATTGGGCGAGATGTGATTTGACGGCGGCATTATTCATCATTACTACCTAGCATAGGATAGGATAGGCATTTGGTTGATATTATACATATGCTGTTATTGATTTCTTGATTCAATCCTTTGCTCTCTTGTCTTTCTTGTGTTACCTATTTTGGAGCTCCCGGGCAGAAGTAGTAAGGTATCAATCATTATGTGAATCAGAATGTTTATTTCGAGTTATGGGCTCGATTTATACTATGTACTATGGTTTTTTCTTCTTCTTTTTTCTTTTTACCTTTGAAGACGTATATTCATGTACAGTCTACCTAGGTATCTGTTATACAACTAGAGCGCATTAAAGCACCCTCGATTTGCGTTTGAGCATTAAGATAGGCAGGATATTATTGATGCCGGGTCTCTCTACCTCTGATGCCATGGGGGTTCTTTAATGATCAATCGATCGATTAAACTAATTCTCGTTCACTCATTGCTGGTAAGCAGAGCTATTCTCTGTAGTAGTCACGCGGCATCTAGGTTGAGACGATTGCAACAGACCCGCCACCCCCCGCCGGTCTTCGCTGTTCTCTCTTCTCTGGTCGAGCTTGATGTACCTTCTTACCCTTTATCTGATTGGTGGTGCCGACATGGGGTTTCTGTCTGTCAAGGAGTTTGATTGACTGGAAGTATTCATCAAGTCATCTGGACTAGACCCTCGAGGATAGACTGAGATGCTATATAACAACTGCTATACGCATCAAGGTGGTGAAGGCTCGAGAAAGTGTATGCCATACTATACCACACCATACCGTGTTATGCCAAACCATGCCGTGTAGTCCCATACCATGCCCTACAGTTTCACGTTATAACCTCCAAATTCGCCAACCGCATCGCGTCCTGACTCCATTCCCTACCCTGCGCCTTGCGAAGCAAATTGCGCAGAAATGTATCAATAGCAATAGCACTACCATCAGTCTCGGTTTCGTTATCGTCGTCATCGCTTCTGCTCCCTCTTGGTCTTCCACCGCCACGAGGCGCAAAAACTTTTACCCGCGTATCCGAAAGCGCAAAGGCGTCGCAGACCACGCGGAGCACACGCACCCCTGGGTGCGTCATGTCGAGCGCTAGATGGTGGTCTAGATAGTGCGATAATGCGTCTGTGAAGGGCTGGGGGAAGGTTTCTTCTCCTTCTTCTCTTTCCTCTCTTCCCCTACTATCATCGTCGTCGTGTATATTGCTCCCATCAGAGTCTTGATTCCGTCGCGGCTTCTGCCGCCACGTCCACCCTTCTTCGTCTTTCCCGCCTCCTATCCTCCGGCGCTGGAGTCGGTCCTTTTCATAATCCGATATTGTCGCGCTCGCGGCAGGACGTTTTCTATTCGTGTTATTATCAGTTTGGTTCCTCCCATCTTTATCAGCGGACATAGCACCCTTCCTCGCCCCGACGCGCAGAAAGCGACGGATTTCCTCCGACGGGACAACGACGTCAATAGTCTTCAGTCCCAACGCGGTTGATTTCGGGAGCGTTTCCTGGGGCCTCTGCCTCCCATCAAACGCTGTCGAGCTCGCCATTGTCTCCTCTAGCACCCCCGGAGAAGGCGGTTCGAGGTGAAACCCAAGCGTCAACGCGACATCTTTATCCGGTATCCTGCCTCCTGTGCCGGCGGCGCCGCTCTCTTCTATCCACCGCTCCCAGCTGCGGACGAGGTCCGCGTCCCGAGATGCAGGGGGCTGATCCGGCAGTCGAAGGTGCTCGAGAGGAAATCTACCAGAACGGCCTTGAGTGGGGCGGGCATGCGTACGAGGAGTAGAGGAAAGCTTGCGAATGCGCTATCTGTGTCCTCATTTCTGTCCTCGAGAGCCTTGCCTATTGTGTTCTGTGTCCACGAGGGTTGATGCCCATTCTCATCGTGAGAATCATTTCCGCCTTGATTTTCTCTGTTATCGAGTGATGGCAACAAGAGAGCATTGAAAGAAGCCCTCTCGTATTCCAGTTCGAGACACAGGAGTGGCCGCACCCGCTCTATCTGTGCGCCTGTGTCCTTGCCTTTTCCTTTCTTCTTCCTATCCCGTATGTCATTGCGACGTTGGTTTGCTTCTTCTCGCAATCTTCTTCCCGCATCTGTCAACGTAGGAAAAAGAGCGCTGGGATCACACTCGCGCCATTCCACGCTCTCTAATACACCAAGGCGACCGAGCGTGGCGTCGCTTTCGAGGCCGACTTGTACACCACGGACGACGTCGCCTACGAGTGTGTCGCGCAGTCGCCTTGATAGTATCTGTAGCCCTTCCGGGGTGATGCTGTTCTTCCCTATATATAGCGGGGAGACGCGGAATGTAGAAAATGTTGTGTTGAAGAATTTGAAGCCTGCGGATTCGGCGTCGCCATCACCCCGGCTTACGTCCGGATCGGAGCCCTCTCCTTGTTCTGAAGCACCATCGCCGTCACCACCGCCGTCATGGTCAGTGACATTTTCAGGTTGTGTTGCTTCTGCTGTCGCAGGACGCCCCCGTCCCTTAGGAGGCATGGGGCTGTGTGGTGATGTACCGGTAGGTGGGGATGACGTGTATCCCGATTTGGCGTAGGTGCTAGCGCTCTATCCGTTGGAGAATAGGCTCGAATGAGAACAACAGTTGAATGATTAGGTACCGTAAATTGAATCGTTGAAAAAAAGTGGCTGCTTTTATCCTTGTGATAGCAGCTGTCGAATCTTGGTCTCCAAGAATGCCAACCAAGGATTAAGCGCGACTAGGTACTTTGACGCGTATTTCCGCCCCCAAGAGTCCCAGTTCGTCCTATTGAGAGTGAATGCTGGTTATCGCCAGACCAACTACGCGTAAATTTAGAGAGCTTGTAGAGATTCGACGCTCTGCTGCTCCCCAATGGCGGCTGAGAGAAAGACAACGGTTGATGAGTTTCATGAAGTTTGGCCTGTTAGTAGGGATGTTAGTGGCTACATTACTTACAGCGGTACCTGATCTGCAGCTTAGCCGTAAGCGCGTAGGGGATGCGGGGGAGGGGCCGCTCTCTGACCTACCTCCGATATATCAGCTCTGGATCAGTCTCCTCCACTAATAACTGAAATATCTACAATACCAACAACACTTTATGAATATATGGCTTTCTAGAAAAAAAAGCTCGATTATCTCATGTGCTTGCGTCTATTATAGTTTTTTGTTCATATTCTGGTCAATGAATTTCCGCTGATTCTTCAGCCCTCAGGTTATAGCACGCCAAACCCAGCTTCACGTGGAGGAGTGTCTAAGGCTCAAGGCTCTCAACTCCAACCAATTACACCTTTACCTGCATATTGAGAGCGATTCGAAATCATACTTGGGATTTGGCTTGGTGTATAATCGTGGTATCAGATTATAAGCTATCAAGCAAGCCGCAGCGGTCCTAGGTCTACTACTATTACATGTAATACCCTAATCAAGCTGTACCGCATCTCCTCACATCCAAAATGACATCATCTACGCCCGCGATATCGACCACAGCAGCCTCATCAACCACCGCCAACATCATCGACCATCCTGCCAACAGCACCCCTGCTAATGATGATGACGATGATTCCCAATCCATTTCCTCTTCCTCTTCCTCATCCTCGCCTTCATCTCTCCCTCCCCCTCCCACCCCCCAATTCCCTTACTTCAACGACCTCCCCGCCGAACTCCGGCACCAGATCTGGCAGCACGCGATCCCAACCCCAGGATCCGGGATGAACTTCTTCAACGTGCACGCCTTCCCCAACGACCACGTAGGCTGCAACCGGAGCACCTCTCCGCCATGGGTCTATCTTGACCTGCGGCGTCTGTCCATCGAAGACGACGACGAAGAGGTCTCCACGTACGACCCGTCTTCATTCCAAGCCCGCTCCGCCGTGCGTGCAAGCTGTCGCGAGGCGTGGATGATCTGCGCCATCCCGGAGTCTAAAAGCGCAATCATCACCCTCACGCGTCCAAGGGGCGGTCTCTGCGTGCGCGCAGGCGACGGACAATTACGTTCCGCGACGCCCTTTGATCCCTCCCAACTCGACAATAGTAATAGTACTAGTAACACTCCTCACAACGCCCCCGTCCCCCTCATACGCCGCAAGATCGAGGTACACATAGAAGACATCCTCTGCCTATCCATCGAAAACTGCAGTTTCAACCTCCCGCGCGAAGAATCCCCCAATGAAAGCGAACTCGCAACCGAAGGCTGGGCCTTCGACCCGCAACTCATGCCCCCTCTCCCCCTATCAATCCCGATAGCCCACATCTGCATAGGCATGGCGCAGTGCAAACCCCGCGTGCTGCGCACCCTCGGCCACACCCTCTACGACCTCGTGCTCAGCCATCTGCCCGATAGCCTGCGGCGCAAGGGTATCCTGGAGAGCGGGTACCTGCGGCGTTTCAATCTGTATTTCGAGGGCCTTTATAGCGAGGAACACAGCGATGATATCGCTGCCGTGCTCGCGCGCGATCATCCGAATCCGGGGCGGAGGACTGGGGTGATGGTGGTGGTGGTGGTGTGGGATCGCTTTGGTGAGTGTTATGTGCGCGTGCCGTGGAAGACGTCGCGGGATCCCACCGTGCCTCCACACACGCATCGCTTCATCAAGGTCTCGCCCGACAAGACGGATTTGCGCGAGAGATATCTGCGGTCGGCGGTCCTACAATCGCCGAAGCGACCTGCGCGTTCTTCGTGACGGGCAGTCTAACCATGTCTGTTATATAAAGCGGCCTGATGAGCAAACAAGGTCTACGAAGATAAACAAGTCCAATAGAGTGAATGGAATGCAGTGAATGTGATAAATGCTAGGAGCTGTGTATACAATAACGTACGTACGTGCTCATATATGCCCCCTTGAAACCCATGAGAATACCTAGCGCCGTGCCATGCATGCAAGTGATATTTCAAAAACCCTTTCCCCGATTCCCCTAACAGGCAAAAAGAAATCAGAGCAACACTCAGATTCGCTGTACTAGTACATCACAGCCGTATAAACTGTCCACTGTCCTCTGTCAATTTTTTTTTCACGCAAGCGTCGGCCTGCCGTTGGCATACAATCCCTGCCAGCGTTGTTCCACGCCACTTACACTGGCCTTGGCTGCCTCTATCTCCCGTTCGAGCTCCTCCACGTTCCGCGTGAGGGCGCTCACTTCCTCGAATCGCCGCGCCCCCCTGGAGGCACTAATCATCTTCTGTACCATGTATCTCTGCTCCTCGAGTACTATGAGGCGCTCTCGTAACTCTTTCTCCTCCGTTTCGAGGGCAGAGACCACCGTACTCCCTTCACTCGTCTGGCTGGCCGTTTCAGAGTTATCCGCGTGCCTTAAAGGACTCGCGATATGGCCATTGGTGATAAGGCGGCTCTTGGAGCTGCTGGAGCTATTGTGTTTCAATAGCCGGGGGAGGTTCTTCAAGGGTAACATGTGCATGTGAAGAAATGAAGACGCTGCTTGATAGATGGCCTTCTGTAGCCGTTGCTGCGACGGGCTGTCTGTCTTCAGGTCTCGTATCCGTCTCGCTGCCACATCATACTTGGTGAAACTCTCGGTCAATCTCTTTCGAAGCTTGGCAGCTTCTTGTATCTGAGTATGGCTAGGCGGATTGTTCTCATCCTGTAGAGGTAGAAGAGCGCGCTGGAATGTAGGCAGCAGCAGCTGGATGCCTCGCTCGAATTGCCTTAATGTCTCGTAGGCTCGTTGATCTGGAGGTTTGCGCATAATGGACTCGACAAAGTCCCTTTTAGCGAAAAGGGTAGACTTGCAATCGCGGCACATTCTCACGTCGACATTCAAAGACGTGCCTTCTGCTTTCTCTGATGGCACAAGTGCAGTGTTGGCTACGTTCAACCCTACCTCGGATGAACATGCCGTCTGGGGATCTGCGCAAACGACTCTGCCACATATGCGACAGTGGTGGCGCCTGAAGGTCCACGATCCGAACTCCTGTTGGCAAAAAGGACACCTGGGCACTTTCGCGTCTTCTTCCCATGTGACGACCGACTGCTCTAGAATCTTGCGCTGATTACGCTGGCCGTTCAGAGACGAGACGGGTGATAGCAAGCTGCCGCCGCTGCTCGTGGACACCGTACTAGGGGGGTTTGCCAAGAGATGTGTCAATTTAGTAAGCCGTTTCTCGAGGCGTGATACTTCGAGGGTTTGTTTATCAACTCTCTTCCTCCGTATGGCTGCAAAACTTTGGGTGTGGTCCTGCGTGAAGCCATTGTGATCATTGTACCCCTCTCTCGACTTGTAGCAGGTTTCGCAGACTCTATACCAGTACCCCCTTACTGGTTCGTGCGCAGCCGACCTTGATAGCTTCATCTGGTACATGGTGTGCTCCTCACAAAATAGCCGACCGCACTGCCTACAATTGATGCTGCCATTGACAGCACCAAGGCGTTTACCACATGCCGGGTCAGTACATAAATCATTGATCCCAGACCTTTGCCAGTGTGAGGTGGTTATTAAATCATCAGGGTCGATGTGGGTGTCGGCGACGGGTACTCTCGATGGTGTTCGCACAGATACCAGCGGGGGAGGTGGTACCGATTCGTTGGATTCGAAGACGTCAAGGCCTCGCAGTTTTTGATTGATGAGAGAAAGAGGTTGGAAACGCTTCGCCTTGAGGACCTGTTTATCTATCCACGACTTGACTTCGTCTTGCTCGAATTCCGGCAGTTCCTGGTGATTGTCGTCGATATGGCGGTTCAACTGCAAGAGGGTGAGCATCTCCTCATTGCATATGGGACAGACGAGCCTTGAACTCGCATTGCCGATGTCGCTAGGGCCGGCGAGGCTGACATTGGAAGTCAGGTCCTGAGCAAAGTCTGGTAAGGGGCTTGAAGCGCTCGGGGAAATCGAAGCGGCAGGCGAGCCGATGGATAGTGTGCTATCGGAGGGCGCGGAGGGACTCATCGCAGTCTCCCTACGAGGCGCATACAACACTGGGGGCGCAAGACCCCTTCCGCTCCCCAAGACCCGACCTCCACCGAGTTTGCGTCCAGACATGGCGGCGGAAGGAGGAGCCTACAGCACGGGAGAAGGGAATAAAGCCATCTGGCTGGCCCGGGGGGCAGTCGGTAGAATGAGGCCCTCCCCGTAAGAGAATAGCAGATGTTAGGGAGTATACACGCAGCCCATGGGCTACCTAGTTTGTCCTTATAGCCGTCACAGCAGAGCTGGAAGAGGCGGATGAAGAGCAGTTGGAGGCAGCAGGGAGGCGAGCAGGAATGTAAACGGTTTAGGTTCGATTGATGGTACTATCCACGGGTTCCGCTAAAAGGACACTAATCTCGCTCGAACGGCGAGAATGCAATGAGACTGGAGTTGAAGTGAATTGGACCGGCCGGACAATACGGCGAGGCAAGAAAGGAGATCGTCTTCGAAGTAGGTGCCTACCTAGGCAGGTTATGTAAGTGGGAGGTTGGCACTGGCGTTGAGGTTACAGAGAGAGAGAGCTATCACGACATGTACGGTGTGCTGGAGATACCTGGCACATACTTCAATATCAGTACATCCTTGGGGGCATCAGCAAGTATTAGCTAGGTAGCTGATAGGGATGCCCAGGCATGTCCAGATATGGAGGCTACAGCGCAGTTACAGGGACCCCCGATAAGCGCCAGGTCCACCAAAACCATTCCGCATCAGCGACGTCATTGGCGTAGAATCCCCCCCCGGGACCGCAACCCTCGCAACGAACCATAGGTAGGTAGGTACTCCATACCACACAGTACTATTTCTTTCTCGCCTTGTCTGTCATGGCAACGAAGCATCAACATCACGATGCCACCATGAGCTTTGGGTCGAGAGCTTCTATTGGCATGAGCTTTCACTTAAAATGATCAGTATTGACCGACACGCCTTCCCCGAAATTCAGGGAGGAGGCAGTTTAATCTTGGCCTGGCAGATCAAGAACAAGACCGTCCTGGTCGTCGGCGGCGGCGAGGTGAGAAATCTTTATTATATATCATCCATTGCCCATCCCCTATCCCTTCCCTTCCATTCATCCCCCTATTGCCATCATCTGTCCCATAATTAACAGGCATCTTGGATAGGTCGCTGCCGGTAGAATTCTCAATGTTCTCAATGCCGATGCCAACGTAGTGGTCGTGTGCCCAGCTTCGGGCCTCAACCCCGAAGTACGCCATCGCATCGACACATGCGACAAGGTCACACACATAGACCGCGTATTCGAGCCCAGCGACCTCGAGACTCTACCCCCCTCCAACACCGCTCCCGACATGGTCCTCGTCGCCGTCGACGATCCAGCTGCGTCGACACAGATCTGGAAGCTGTGCAAGGAACAGCGCATCCCGGCCAACATCGCCGACGTGCCCTCTGAATGCGACTTCTACTTCGGCAGCGTCCACCGCGATGGCCCGCTCCAGATCATGGTGAGCACCAATGGTAAAGGTCCGCGTCTCGCCGCGAGCATCCGGAAGTGGATCGGGAACCAGCTCCCCACCGGCGTCGGCAACGCCATCGAGAGGATCGGCGAGCTCCGCGTCAAGCTCCGCAGCATGGTGCCCGACGCCGCCGACGGGCCCAAGAGGATGCGGTGGATGACCAAGGTCAGCGACGCCTACAGCTGGGACGACATGTGCGCCCTCACCGACGAGGACATGGACAACCTCTTGAAGTTCTACCAATCCGGAAACGCCCCTGAATTGCACGTGCTGAAGGCCATGCGTGGGGGCAGCGTTCCCGAAGACTTGGATGTCTTTGATGGATCTTTTGGTTTCAGTGTTGTTGCGTAGTCCGTTGTACGAGTTGGGGGTAGGGAACATATGGGGAGAGGCATCCGGCCGCGGTCGTAGGTGTAATATCCCATCCCCCTATCCGACCAGCACATATCTTTTCAAGGGCATATATTGGATTGGTATCTATGTAGGGAGAACCCTACTGTACTCATGTAGTGTCGGTTTCAGGTCACAGTTATGTATTGTTAGAGACTTTGAGGCGAGCTCATAAATGTACAGAATGTGAACATCTTATTCTACGGTATTCGGGCACAGTATCATATACCGTAAATGCGAGAGCCCAGGATACCAAAATGGTTACGATTTATTTATAGTGATGTGGTAATTTAAAGCTAGTTTCCTATTCCGTGGTACGGTTCTTACCATCATCAGGGTTTATTCGTCGGGATAGTTTGTGTTTGATGCTTGTTTGTTGGGCTGCGATAGGCCACGTTGGAATATGACATGATGCATCACTACGCTCTTGATAGAGGTTCGATCAGATAACCATGTGCGTGGTCCTCAACACTAGCCCTATATATATATTGATGTGGTTTGAGTGGAATTTATTCTCGAATAGAGTCAAAAGGCTTAACCAAATACGATAGGGTTTCATGATATATTAAATATATTCAGCTCTGAAAAGGAGTGATTCGAATGGAAATTCTAGGGATTGAAGGGAAAGCATCGTAAAAATAGCATGCTGGCTCGGTCTGTTCTTCGTATGAAGGCATCGCGCACTTCGTATAAATACAGAAAATGACGATCCCGAACTTCATATTACCCAGTTTTGACTGCCTCATTTTCCCTTTTCATCACCCCCGTACCCTACACTACTTTAATATTTATTGCGACTTTTCTTGGGGTTGATGACGATCTCAGCCCGAAGTGCATCTTTGCTCATAGCAAGAGTGATAATATTACCCTACGGCACCATTACTTTCCATAGGACCGATCTCCCACGTCAGGACTGAGCATAACGGTCAGTAATTTGCATGTCATAAGGATTCAACGCGTTCTGTGAGGGTCTAGGGAGTCAACAGACTATCTTGAAGGTTTACGAGTTGTTTTGGCTCAGCGATGTCAAATTCATTTCATCAGGTGGACTGAACAATATTCGCGAAAATCATTTGCAATTATATTCGGCAGCGTGGTGATTCCATCGTACAAGAGGGACAGCCTCTAACTTAATGTCACCTCATCAAGCACCATTATCGCTCTGCTCCTTCCACTATCCTTAGCCGACAACCACAATGGATCTACCTACCTAGGTAGTCATTACGAGATCTGAAATAGCTATGGAATTCCAGGTCTACGCCCGGTAGGTCGCGCACAGTAGAAGCAATTCTGAGTGCGTTCGGTAATACCACAGGCAAAACTTTTCTTCTAGTTTAGTTGAGAATTGTCCTCAAAGAGTTCCAAAGGCCTCAGCAGTTTCTCCGTGTATTTATCTCGCCTTGATGGGGTGACGTGACAGTGCTTAACATCGTGGGAGCTCTATGCGTTGCAATTTGCACAAACATCCAAAAGGGGCCTGGGCTTGTTTGATGTTTGTTTGCTTGATGGTGTTCAACGTCGTAGGGGGGCTATGCTGCGTTGCAGTTAACCCTGGCCTCCGCATGGGCACTAGAGGCCTGACTAGCTATCAGCTATATACATAGTAGCAATGCTAAATAGGTATATATAACGGTTTCAGTAGCTATATTCTCGCTTCCTAGGCGCGCTAGGTCACGACTCTACGTCTACTCCTTTTAGGTCTTCCGGGTCTTTTGATTCTATTAGCAATATTAGGGCTGGGTTCGGAGCACTTCTGGTGTTCAGCTTTAAGAAAAGACGAGCAGAGACGTCCTCTTTGTGAGGCGGTGGTTCGCCGCCGAGTAACTGTAGTCTAATTAGTGCTGCTCGCCCGTTAGGAGAGACTTTTGCAAAGGCTGCAGTGTTGTAGGTGGGTGAGTGGGACGTAACAGGCCCTGCCTCCCAGCTTGGTTTGGTAAAAGGGCACTGGGGACGTGGCGAGATGCCAATTTATGATTCTAGTTGTATTTAATGGCTTCAGGGCCATATTCTCATGAGGTCACTTTTGTTGTTACTTGCCTATTTAAGGACTTAGTAATTACCTTATGCTTTCGGTTGGTCCCGAGGAAACTGTCGCGGGATCTCCTTGATTTTTTCAGAATTCTGTTTGAGCATGTCCTTTATTCGGTCTTGTTTGCATCGTATGGTTTACCGCTCATACATAGACCAAAATGTATGAATATGCCTTGCATATAATCCACGAAGAATGCATTGATTAGGAGTCACAGGTTTGCTATTGTGGTTTTGCTTGAAAGGTGAGAGCATCGACAAGTTTTGAATTAATTATTACCCCAAACTTTTCTGATTTTCATATAGTCCTACATTATGGGCAAATCTTGAATTACTGGTCCAAGATAACATCGATAGTTTACATCGCAATTGACGGCTCAACATTTGGCAAGTAAGGGATGACTATAACTACCTATAGATTAGATCCCTTCCGAGAATTAAGTCTCGTGACAAAGGGTCTTATTCTTTTCTTTATCTATGTCTCAGATGACATCTTACTATTGTGCCTAGGTCGCTGCACGAAAGGTGCCTTGCATGTCTATTCACCCTCCTATAAATCAATAGTTCGATCTGTGCATGGACTATCTCTAGAATTTGATGCTTTACCCTATTCGTTGCACTCGCTAATAGATCTTAGAAGAGAGGCCAATGGCTTACAGCGTGCTGGGACGTCTCGGTGACATAGTCCTTGCTTGTCTAGACTTCTTTGTCTCCCCTCCTTGAATTTTAGGTACTAATCTTCAGTCCACCAGCAAATCAAAAGGGGCCATATTTTCCATTGTAGCTGCTGTTTATTTTTATTTTTTTTGGACGCATATAGTTACATAAGTCAGTAAGCATACTGATATTCATGGCTCGAATTACAAGTTACAAGGCGCGTTTGACCGATGTGGAACTCGTTCCAAGTTTTTGTTATGTATTGTGCAATATGAGAAGGTAAGAGGAGCAAGAAATTAGCAGCAGCATGATAATCTGGGCCTAGAATGAACTTCCATTCCATGGTTGGCAGCCTCTGCAATCATATTTCAAGTACAAAGTATATATAATTGTTGATTACGTACTGTTGGTACAGAGACTAGTGTACTGGAACTTGTCCTGCAATCTGTCATCCTGCACAGGCGCCTTAGAACCCTCAGAGAGATACCTTTTACTACCACCTCTGCTCCATTTAAAGAAACATATTGACAACACGTGTGGCAGCTACCTGAATTTCAAGCCGGGGTATGAATAGGGCTTTGATGATGGAGTTCAATCCAGCCACTCGATGATACTGTTGCGTTAATTCGAGTAGCGCATTTTATGGCGCACCAAGGACTTTGTTGACACTCCGTATGCGACGTTACCTTGGAATGTATGGGGCGAGTGCCCGTGCTACTTCCGAACATCTAAGTTTACCTCTCACTTCAAAGCGTCTAGAGAACTATATTACTATTCATCGAGCTCTCCTCGAGTCTTGGAAGATGAAGATGCGTATCAAGCAAGGTTCCTGTCGTCTCAGTCAAGCAGAATTTGGAGTGACTACAACGAACCTAATCCACATGGACTCGGAGTTTCTCGACCAGGTAAGTATGCAGTCTCTGCAAGCGGTCTCTGCAAATTTGTCTCTGAAAGGCGCGATGGGTTAAATTCTCACGGGCCTGCCATTCGCCGATCAGAAAAAGCCTCTCTCTCACTAAGCTCCCAAGATCATCCAGCTGGTTGCGGATATCGGAAAAGAAAAAAAAAAGATTAGCCAAGTAAGGGAGAGAAAGTGACAACGGGCGCTATGCCCACAAAGTAAGGCAGTCGTATTTTCTGAGGGACTGGTTCCACCTTTACTAGGATAAAGGGATACAGAAGTTCTTGGCAACCTCCCGTCAGTAGACACAGACCGAGGCGATGAGTATGTCACAATATGGCCCCCTCATACGTGTTTCTACAGCTTTGAGCTCTACGATGTAGGCCAGTCCTGGCATCTGACGAGGCGTTTCGCCAAGGCCTCGCACAGTTCGACGCTGATCGGTTGCCTCTACTCTTACGTGATATACCGGGCACGGCAAATTACATTGTTCACCATTATGCATCTGGTGGACGTCTCATTCTTCTGCTGATTTTGTCCCTTTAATGGCCGTATGCTGCGTAGCTCGTCACCCGAGATCAAGTGGTGCTGGAGTCCGATCCGGCATGCCCAGGATATCTACTGTGCGGCTGCACGCATAACACTCTACCCTTGTGCTCCTAATTTTTCGGTGTTCCTGCTATTCTTTATATATCTTCCCTCGTACTGACTGACCTGTTGCGTGGGGTCCGGTAATGATCTGATAGTTCGTGCCTTTCCGGCAGTTGATGGAGAGAGATAGCCATTATGGGATTCTGAAGGATCTGCTCCAATATGGAATGGATACAGGGGCCGGCGCTTGGTCCAGTCCACTGGGGGCGAAACGGATTCCACGTGGGAGTCTTCACGGTAACTTGAGACATGAACCCAGCATTTTCACTTCCCAGCTAGAATCCAGAACCCTCGCAACCTAGGACGAGAGTGACAGCGTCATTGCAAGGCTTTTCTTCATACTGTTGGCAATTCTGGGATTGGGAGCAGATATGATATTCCACTACTTTCCCATGTTATTGTTACTGGAGGATTCGTATATACAAGCCTAAGTAGAGGTTGTGTCAGGCCTCACTCATGCCAGCTAGAAGTGAGAGAAATATCTCGCGGAGTAAGGGCCAGAACCATCATGATAATTTGTAGATTTGACGGTAACATGCATTGAATCGCGTACGGCGTTGTTGGTCATCCAGTTCCAGAATGCCGGTAAACTGTTTCACCACTATAATCAAAGTCACGTACCTAGCCGAGCCATCAAGAACGTCGTTGCGTTTGGCGCTAGGGCATGCAGCAAGAATGGGCAAAGTCACTCTGCGCTTTAGATTCCCTAGAAATTGGTCCAGGGGCGATTCCTGTCGGAACATGTCCAACCCGTAATTCCCATCCCCGTTCCAGCCTTCTTCTGGCTCGCTGGGCGCATCCATTTTCAGTCATAGTTATGAACAACCTCCACCTACGTAATTCCTTGGCCATACTATTCTAACGATAGATAGTAGGAGATGGAGCAGATAGTAGATAGGCGCAAGATACCTGCCCGGGTATCGAGCTGCCGAGGTGCCACATTAGGCAATCTTATGCTTGGCTGTGATGATGAAAGCTGAGTCCTACTATTATAGTTACCTGGTAGCTTCTAGCCAATCGTTAGGACTTACTTCGTTCCACAGTGCCGGCCCACCCCTACTACATGGTGTCGACACCGAGGCTACACAGGCCTTCTCTCCAAAGCTTGTCCGAGTGGTCACGGCTACGTTACGGGCGTAAATATAGGTAGGGTCGGAGCACGACGCGTAGTTGCAGGATCGAGGGGCAGAACCAAGATCAGGTAGGTCGGGCGGCTGGCTGCCTTTCCGCGCAGGATGTTCTACAAATCCAGGCCCTGGTCACTACGAATCAACCCAAGTGATGGCCCCATGCAAGGTCAGACAGTTGGACCCAGAGGTTCGGTAACCCAGAGTAACCGAAGACTGTGCGAGTGATGGCTCGATATGTTGGTTGGGATAGGCGAGATCTCATAACCCTTCATCCGCCCCGTGTAACATGACCAAAAGCGAGATGTCGCACCTAACTGTATCACATTGTGCGTGTGTCCAGAGCGCTTCAATCACCGGATGCTTAATCTAATTATCATATGTTCTTGGTATTGTATGAGTTGACGGCGTGGGATGTCAGTCCTAGTCGCTCCACGAAAGCTAAGTTCGGGGGTAAATAGCAGAGTTGAAAAGATGAGACGGGAGTTTGTTAAGCGGCACAAACGGCTTGCAACTGAGATTCGGTCAGGGTATAAGCGCTTGGATGATCTCCACGGGAGCGATACCGGGGAGTGAGCGAGTCACAAATCAAATTCGTTGCTTTATGCTGTCCCTAAAAAGTTGAAAATGCTACCATGTGAGAGTTAAAATAGGACGAGCGGTGGGTGTGGCCACCTCAGAGGCATACTCATTTGCACACCTCCTCTGAGCCATGGCTTTGGTAATGGGTTAAGAGCGTCGTGAGAATGTCACGCACATCTGTAAACAGCATACAGAAGACTGAGGGCCGAGGACTTAACGGGTATCGAAATCTCGTCGGCGACATCGACTACCTTCTAAGTTATCAGCAGCGCCATACATAACCGATTGCAGATCATGCAAGCAGGCCGCAAGTGGTAGGCGACCATGCCTAGAGCCGGTACCATAATATGATGGGTCTTTCTCAAATTATCTTCCAGCAGTATAAGCGCTTGGGATGACTTTATTCATTTTTTTCTTCTTGATTGCTCGGACTAACAAGCGGGAAACTACCGCCATTGGCCAACCGCCGCTCTAGGTGGCGCTGTTGTACTCGTCACACGGCATCTCGAGTGATGCTGCAGGCTTCCAACCGCCAGGATTATGGTCCCTCAACAAGGGATCTCACGAGATCTGTGACGGAGGTGCATGATCTCAGCGCAACTACGCGTGTTGCTCGTTTGCTGTTACCTTTTTGGGCCAGACTGGTACAAGACAAATCATGCTGTCCCGAGGCGCGACCAGCCTTTATACAGATGCTTGCAAGATTTTGCATGTGTTATGTAACTTGGCTAATTGCCTGCTGTAGGACGTAACAGTGTATGGCGATCCGGCAGCGATTATTGGCCTCCACCCTGGAGGCTCCCAGCGTAGGTATTCTGTGGCCTTATCCTGGCTGAGTCAATTTTCCCAGGATCTCCTTACCCCTTGACTGCCCTAGGTCAGACGAAATAGCCTCTGAGACCATGTCACAAACAGCCGACCCATACTCGGCCTGAGCCGAGTTGTCTATAGTTTCAGTGGCTGCATAGATGAACAGCCGCTGAGACGCATCCAAGGATAGCGAAGTGGTCCCCGGGGACGATTGAAGATTTCGAAAATCACTGATTGCGAGCTATCTGAAGACCACTGGACCTCTACTTGTTTTCTTGCGTCCGAAAGCCCTAGATAGTTAACAATTTAGTATTCTTAGTAATATGATTCTTTTTATTAATCAGCACAAATGGTTTGTACACCCCCGCCCGCTCAAGCATCCGTGTATCAGCAGAAATCAGTTACGATGATGTTCTTGTCATTCTACCGTGGAACTGAGAAAGAGAGCTTGGTTGATGATTCTTGGTTGATGATCTGTAGCCATGATTAACAGGGCATACATGACTCTATATCTTTGTTCATATGAGCGACGTATCTTTGTGGAAAGCTTCCTTCTCAGCTTATTTTGAAGCGGACCGAGCTTCAGGGTCCGTGGAACCCAAATCTAGATACGTACCAGTAATTCAGAATTAGTGACAATGGAGTAATGTTCTAAGACGATGCGAACCATCTAAATCAAACCAAGATTCCCGGCCTCGCCCACCACAGGATGGAGCTTAGTTATGTCGTTCCCAGCGGCCCGGGATGAGCACGCCTCCGACTCGTCGCAGAGCCTGTAACGAATCAGTATGCGGCTAGCCGTCTCTCACCATAAGACTAGACTGGATGTTGGCGGACGTGAGCACGATATGTCTATCCTTGTCTCTCCCTGTTTCTGCTGGTAACTGTTCCTTGTTGGGCTGAGCTCTTCAAGTCCGCCAGACAAAGACTCAGATCCGCAGATGTTGACACCAAACTGCTGGAACAGCCGTTGCATGTCCCCAGATACAATGATTGCAGTTTGCCGTCCCAGAAATCCACCGCCCCCCAAGGCGCCCTGCTCGATCTCCGGTGACACACTGAATCGAGATACAGGTAAACATCTCTTGATTTGGAGTGTACACCCAAGCTCCAATACAAAAGCCAGTACATACAGCAGTAGTCAGCCCTCACCAGTCCACTACATAGCCCGCCCAAGCCATTCGGCCATGCATAGGCCAATCTTCCAGGAAATGTCCGTGTTTTCCATCACAAAAAGGTAAGCTTTGTGTCTTACTTAACTACCGAGCAAACAGTAAGTACGACTCTGGTACGGATGAATGGGCAGTTCAAGTTGGCGAGCGATCTTATCGTCGCGAAGCCAATGCGTAATGCTCTGACCATCAATAGTTCAAGCTAAATCCGGTTTCAGCTCTGCCAAACTGATTACCGCCAAAATATGGCATACTATAACAAGGCAGATTTTATCGCATTTTGTCATATAGGTATATGTCGCGGCGGCAATACTTGGAGTGAACAGTGTAGCCTTCACCCTGAGTACCTCATGTACGGCCGTAGCCAAGGATACGAGTACCACGTGTAACGGCAGATGCACGAAATACCTCGCAGAAAGCCCGATTTGGTACTGTGCGTCAAAGTCAAGCTACATTTTGCACCCAAGACTGGACATCTGACATCGCAACCTTCGCCAACGCTTTGGAAAGTATGTATTCAGATAAAACTTCCATTAACTGCGTGGCCCTTAGCTTGTAGTCCACAGCATCTCCACTGCATCAGTAATCATAATGTTTTTAAGTCTAAATTAGGCAGTTGTTTGTTTGGGACGTGGCGTCGTTCAGGACGGGGCCATGACAAGGATATTCTGGCCCCCCCGGGCTGCCAAGGGCGATCATAGCAGGTCGTTGCTAAGATGTCGAGGACCTCGTGCGGTAGGCTCCGCATCTTGGTCACTCACAGGTAAATCGTTGCTCATCTCCTCTGAATCTTATATAGGAATTCGTGTTCTATCCCCTACTAGTATTGTGAGTTTTAGGTACGCCTTTGTTTTAAATTCAGTTATTCAAATGAGCCCACACGCTTAATTTATAAATCTAGACATTCCTGCTAGCAACCTTTGAATAGTAAGATCTTGGATCAACTGAATGAGATAAAATAGCGCTAATCTTCTCAAACACGACTATAAATCTGGCTACGATATACTAGACTTGGTCTATTCTATTCTCATTGTTGGGTCTTCCGCGTTACCTGCCTGACTCGATGATAGCAATGCCATTATTTATCTTTAACACAGTGACTGAGAAACGGAGACTCAAAACCGAGCATTGCGAATTGTGAAATGAATTTTACAGTGCCTAGATGCCGAGTGGGAAGCATTCGCTAGCAACAGAATACGACAAGATGGGCTGTAGCTATTCCATTGTCCCCGGGTCAAACGGCAGAGACAGACACAGTGTCCATACTCGGTTCCCGAGCACGACTGCCCAGACTATCGTAGGGTTGAGCAGCGAGCGGTGTGTATCAGCCACATATCATGCTTCCGCAGTACTAGCAATCGGATTGATAGGCGCTTCGACACAAATAGCTAATGCTGGCTAAACGCGACCATACCACGCTCCGCCACGACATTCCAAGGAGTGGGAAATAAACCTCGGATTGTCTAGGTGATGATGGTTGACCATCAGATCGAGCTTAAGCCTTGCATACCTCGGCGGCTACTGACCAGGTGCCTAGAAGTTGACTTCGCACCTGTCGTAACAAATTTCGGTGGCCGGTTGGCTGGTTTCCTTGGCTTGTGATCACTATGGCAGCCTACTCTGTTTTCCCCAGCTACGCTACAATATGCAATAGCCAGCCATCTCTTCCTGTAGCTGCAACCAGGCTAGGGTAACTACACGGACACCACAGCATATCCGCATTTGGCTGACAGTCAAGCCGTGTGCGCGTGCGTGGTTGGCGACGGTATTTGTGTAAGTCTTCCTTGCCCCTGCTAGTCACGCTACTGTTGTCCTCCTAATAGCTAATGCGAGATGAGCAAATCTCGCTATGTACCACACATGGGATGATGGTGTAACTGACGTTCCCCAGCATGCCCCGGTCCTTGGGCGCACCGCGCTCTTAGTGAAAGCGAGGAGTCAAGGTGAGAGTGAGTCAAGTAGGTGGTGTGTACACAGCGTTAGGACCTCAATGTTACCGCAAAGTATCCAGACCAACACAGCATAAAACGGTGCAACGATGCGTCCCAGACCATCGTCCACTACCTGATTTTCCCAGGGAGCCTTGCCTTTCCTCCCCCTGTTCCGGGGAGGCCCAGTGATCTTCGATCGGCTTCAAACAGATCGACCAATAGCTAGCCAGCTTCCGCACGTACTACGGCGAAGGGCCAATTGCGCGGCTCATCTCTCCCTTTCCGGAAGCGCACGGCCAATACAACGACAGGAGTCCACACTTCGTCGTGTGTACCTAACCAAGCCTTCTGCCAGGGCGTTCTTAGGCTACTTATGGCCACCTATGGCGCCCCAGCAGGTCATTTTCGGGGCTTTTTGGCCGTGCTCACTGATCAATAAGTAGCAGCAGGCATAATTCTGCGTATGATACTGCATATGGCATATACATGGACGTATTGCCATGTGATGAGCACGATGATGCGCCTTGGCCCCCATGGCAACAAGCTTAAGCGAGGCAAGCAAGTCATATGATACGTTCCAGTAAGGTGTACATAATTTTGGACATGTCTACAGTTTTGGTGATAGGTAACGGCGTCACAATACCATAATTATCATCACGATCACCACCATGACTATATCTTATTCCCGGTATGATATCGGCAAACGCAGACAGCTATCGCGGCATTGAGAGTGTATCATCATAGCTATCTAGTAGCAACTAATCCACGATAGTATATAGGCGCAATCTTCAACCATGGCTCACTAGATTCCCGTGTCCTGGTCCTGGGAATACGTGGCTAAAAGCCAGCCTGCCCTCTCTGATAAAAAATATTTTTGCTGCTATGCTCGTTACCACGCTACAGCATGCGTATCAACTGTTTTGCCCAGGCCGGCTTTGCCTATTGTAGTAAATTGAATCACTAATCTGATAAATCTCTGTCCCTTTCAGTCCTGGGGTACTTGGGCCTCAGAGTAGGACCGAGTCACGTACAAAGTGTACCCTTGTTACCACCTCCTCCCTCACCTTGGGTTACTTGTTTGGGCCTGGGCCGTACGCCTCCCCTCTTCTTTTTCCACGCACACTACGTACTTGGTCCACTCTCCCGGGTGTCAGTAGCAGTGGCTCTCAGATTGCTACCACGATCGTCTTGTACCGGCGAACCATTTGATCTATTTCGACCCGCTAGCCCCCGTTGAGTTGTGGGGGAGAAAAGGCTTCTTTTCATTCAGTTCCCCCATACCGGGCTTCTGGTGACGACCTGCCTTTCCCTCCTCCCATCCAATGCGCACACCCTTGCATGATTTGCAGCTTTCATTGAGACATTGAGAACTTCAGCATCAACGGCCAACATCCCTGCCAGCGGATGCTTAGACTATCTGCCTGGGTAGTATCCACTACTTCTACTATTAGTGTTCACGTTGGATTTCATTGGAACAGTGTACAACACGCAACTGTCCGTTAGGTTCGCTATCCTGAGTAGAGAGTCAAGGGGACAACAAGAAGACGACAAAGTAACCTGGTGGCCCCCTAAAGCCATATGCGGGCCACACGCATATACGCACACGGATATACAGACACGCACACATCGAGTGATTAAGAGGGGCAATCCTAAACGAATCAACTGAGGAAAAAAAACGAGGGCTTGAGATCAACGGCCGAGAATCAAGGTACCCGTTCACGGTTGCTGTATGTGTATCCATAGTCTCATCCGCCGACCTTTCTATGGATTTTTGTAACCGCAGCCCCCATTACATTCATTGCATTTACATTGCGCTACAAAACCGCCGCCACCGTCTATCCAAACTAACTCAGGCCATATGTCTCGTTTCTCTTCCTCTGACTTTCCGAGCTCTTTATCTTGTCCTCTGCCCCCTTCACAAAATTTCTTTCTCTTATGTCCCAGTCTGAGGAACATCGTCTCAATTATCTCCACATTGTGAAGAGAAGAGCTAAGAGCTATTACTTCTCCTCAAGGAAGCTAGGGGATCACCCACCATCAATAAGCTGACCCCATTCACCGTTTGTTAATAGTATCCTCGAGAGCCACGACATTTTGCAAACCGACGGTCTACCTATTTCCCAGCCAGCTGTTGCTGGGAGTGTCTTTAATTTTCACTCAAGCCACGAAACAAGCTACGCATACCACGCGAACTCCCCTCGGTTACCTACCTTTATCTGATTGCAGCTCATCCACTTCAACCTCATGCGAACAGGTTCAGGCTGCCTGCATGCAAGAGAACGAAAGCTCCACAACCAAGCGAAACCTGCATCTAGTTACCTTGGTTGGGTCTAACTTTGAAGTGTAAGTCATGATCTACTGCTTCTTGTATCTTTTGCGCTAGCTCTTATCAAATGCCGTATCTCGTCTCATCTCCCCGTGGTGCTGATTATGATAAAAGTGCTGCTGAGCTTGGTTGCTTTTCCAGCACTCTGATCAGGCACAGGTTTCTCCCTTAAACTGAATATCGGAGCATATTCGGGAAAGGAAACTTCTTGAGAGAACTAATACACCATCATATCCACTAAGAAGCGCACGTATGAGTTGCCCTTTGAGGCTGGAGAATAGGTTTTGAACACTTCCAGTTTCCGAGACCCCGACTCAGAATCAGTTTGTCAACTGTCCGTTAGGCCAATGAGCGACGTTCGAACCGCCCTCTTCCCCTGCGGACTCACCTATCAAAGACTCTGGAACTGATGAAAAAAGGAAGAGCGCCCCCCCATTAGTCTGCCCAAACCAGCCGTAGAATCAGCCTGCGGTCTCTGATCAATCGCACTGGATCTACAACAGCCTTGTTCTTGTCTTTTTGCGGGCCGACAACTACCCCCTGATAAAATTACAGAAAGCATACCATCAACCTCGCAAGGGCATTTGTGTTTCACCCCTCCCGCTCCCCAGAGAAGGGCGAAACTAGTAACGTAAAAAAGCAACCATCAGATCGTCCGGTAGACTCGACTATTTCTAAGACAACCTGGCCGAGAAGGGTACAGCGACAAGCCCATCATCACGCCAAATCCCATCCAAAATTTCCCCTCATTCTTCACGCGCGCCTCCTCCTCTACCCGCAGGAACACATCTATACTTGTCCGCCCTTCGGTCGACTCGCTCAGGAATTCTTCAACTAGTTCTCACTACTTGGTTCGCCCTTCTGAGCTCCTGTTTTCACATATACTCCCGAAACAAAGTGTTGGTCGGTTTCCCTCTATTTGGAACATCTAAACATATCGTATCCCAGTGTTACCCGTGATAGACATATCTTGATGTCTGCTGTCAAGTTCAACTACCCAACCTACAAGCTGTTCGAGGTGAGTCAACAAACAATCCATCGCGGGCCGGCCCTGGTGTCTCTCAGATATGGGACAGATAGCTGACGAACCTCTTCCATAAGCCTCAGTACCATCCACAGAGGCCGATAATCATTGACGCTGACGCCATCGAGTCTCCTGAGACCGTCACCCTTCGATACGAAGAGGAAGTAGCTGCAAGAGCGAACGGGGGGGACCTTCGTGGGGACTCCCCGCCAGGTCTCCTGAGTGTAGACGCGTGTCCAAAAACGGAACCGCCCCAAATGCACTGTAAGTTGTATTCGTGTGGTATCAGGCTCGATGAGTATCTTTGGCGGCCATGACAAATGGATAATTTGGTGGACGATCTGTAGTGGTAGAAGGGGTTATGTGTGTGTTGTTGCGGGAGGCGGCGCTCTTTAACCTAGTTGTTGGATTTGGCAGAATTCCATTTATCTGGAGGCTAACTAGACGGTTGTGACAGCATTTGACTCTTCAAGACCATATCAAGATACCCAGTATCAATATCCAAACCAAAGCTTTACGGCGCAGCAGACGGAAAATGCTACGGCAGCACAGTTAAACCATCTGGCTTTCGCCGCCAACAGTTCGGCTAGTCAATATATGTCACCGGTTGTGCCGACACTGACCTCATATCAACCTACGAGCGGGGGTTTCGGTACTAAAGTCGTGCTTAAGATATCGGCGACGTACGATTTGATAGCGGTTACGAGCCACTTCTTCCTCGTCTTCGGGTCGCACAAGAGCCCAGCGCATGCGGCTCGAGATGCTAACGACACCAGTGGGCTTGGGTATGTTGTCAGCGGAGATGCACCACAGTTAGAAGACACGAGGGTTCTAAGCGGCAACGTGCCCATATCACTCTTGATCGAGAGCCCAGACGGACAGGCGTTAGCCAACATCGACGTTGGCACGTTTACATATGACACACAAGCTGTGGGCGCGGAGGGGTCCCATGGAGCAATCACGCGGCGGCCCTCCATCAAGTCACATGGCCCGGATGAAGACCAGCAACAGCACGAGCAGCAAGAGCAGCAACATCAACGTACAAATTCTCCCAAGATCGAACACCAAGAAGAACCTGATCCTCTCGCCGACGCCGCCAGCACTGCTACAAATACATATCCCTATGCTCCGGCGACTCATTCCAGCTATGACGCCACAGGATACCCAGGCAACTCAAGCAACAACAGCATGCTGTCCACATACCACCGCCCTTCCTACGGTGCCGACTACCCTCGTCCGCCGTCGCTGCTCAAAACGTCATCTTGGGTTACTCAGTACGGGCCTTCCCTGACTTCGCCTCGCAGTCCACCCAATCTTCACCATGCGACCATCTCGCGGCCGACCGTTACGGCATTGCCCATGCCGACATCGAGCGCGCCGCAACTTATCAGGACGAGCACACTCCAAGCAACGAGCTCTTCGGCAGGTGGATCGCTAAATCCTTACGCTATCTATTCTACGAAAGCGGTGCTCAAGATTAACGGCGATCTCGAGTCGATGGCCAGTGGTTGGACGGCCGAAGAATGCGAGAATGGCCGACGGCTTGTGCTGTTTAGCAAGAAGCAGCAAGGTTCGACGCTCTCAACAACCTTTAAGCCCGTGTCTGTCAGCGAGCGACCGCCCAACAGCATCTGCATCAGCTGCATCTACTGGAACGAAAAGCGCGAGTGCTTTGTGACGAGCGTTGACACCATCTCGTTGCTCGAGCAGCTCGTCGTGGCCCCGAACCGCTTCAGCATCGAGGAGAAGAACCGCATTCGCCGCAACCTCGAGGGATTCCGGCCCTTAACGGTTAGCAAGGCGAAACCGGAGAGCGAGGAGTTCTTCAAAACGATTATGGGCTTCCCGGCCCCGAAACCTCGGAATATTGAGAAAGACGTCAAAGTGTTTCCCTGGAAGATATTGGGGCCGGCGCTGAAGAAGATTATTTCGAAATATGTGAGCTTTGGCCTCTTCGATTATTCATTACTTCCCGTACATATCCATTTGGCGCTCCTGTTTACCGTGGCGACGGTATCAATGTACTCCCCGGAGATTTGCGATTTTTGTTCCCTCTTCAATCCTGGACTTCAGACACAGTTCCTTTTCGATCGAAGTCACTAGCCGTTTCTCTTAGCTTTTCCCTTCCTCGTTAATCTGCATTACATGTCTATTCTATCTGTACACACTATATGCACCGGAGCTAACATTCCATACCACTTCAGTCCGCATCTCCATCGAGTTCATCCAGCCTTCACGCCGCACCTTCATTCCACGCGACGTCAGGGCCACCCGCGCTCCTCACGCCCGTAAGCAACACATCCCCAGGGCTCTACGGCCCACCCCAGACCCCGACGCTCGCAGACACGAGCTACTCACATCACCACGACTCTCAAACGATGGCCTCGCCGCGCTCGCTCTCAGGCGCACCGCCGCCCAGCTGGGGCCCCTACACAGGGCGCACATTATCTCCAAGCCTCAAGTCGCATTCTCCGCAAGGCATCCGCATCCCTAGTCTGCCGTCCTACGCGAACCATCACCAGTCGCCGGCGCACCACGGCTATAGCGTCGCGACGTCGCGCTGGGACACCAACGGGTACGGTGACGCCCCCTCGACGCCCGCGTACGCCGGCCACCACCAACATCCTAGTCATGTGTACGGCACCGGTGCTGCGTATGGCGGCGGGCACCACCGCGAATAAAGGTGCGTGCGCGTGGGCGAGTACGAGCGGCCCTTACCACGCGTGTAAGCCAGATTGTCCTGCGCTGCCCCTACTTACCGGCCCCATCCTCCACGTTGTTATAGGCACGGGAGCATCATGGAGAGAGAGGCTGGCAAGTCAAGCCATCCTCTAGGTGTGAGGATGCTACCTACCTACCTACCTACTATTTATGACGAATCCAGGCCCTGATTTTATCTACTCATCGCCTGCCCCCCCCCCCTTCAACACGGCGGATTTCTTCCTTGGCAAGGACCCCCGTTTCCCGCGCGTGTCTTGCCTTACCTATACATCCCTGTTCTACCCATGCATCTACCTATCCATTTGCCATGTAACCCTGCCTCCTCGCCTCACGCGCTCGCTCTAGTCGTCCATCTAGGCCACTGCCCATGACTTGCTCCCTGTGGATGCGATGATAGAAGCACATGGAGCCTGTCGTGATACCTTGCGGCAAGTAGATGCGCGCGTGTGAGTGGGCGGTGGGGGGTTGAGTTAAGCTGCTCTGGAGTGTCAGCTGGGCCATGCCGAACCAATGACGATCCGTCCCGCGACTCCAACACGCACCTCACATTCGCCTCTTTTACCCAAAGCGTCTTAATAGCCTGTATATCCAACAACGTCATAAGACACCCGTACGCATGATTGATATTGCAATCATTCAATACCACCGCGTCATCCACCCCTGGAACGAAACGGACCGTTGACACAGAGTATATCTATATCAGCATACGCAACGTTCTCATGTCAGCCTCGTGTTCGATGAGCACTAACGTCGGCCCTAAATTTGGGTACGAGGTGAAGCCAGCGTGATCCCGTCCAGGATAATGGAAGACGTGATGGACAGAATGTTGTGTGCATCTGTCTATCAACTAAACTATTACCTACATCACACGATCTTCTATCACGCCAGCCTACAGCATACTATGCTCCCACTATTTCCGCATGTGCATTTAGTAAACTGACCGTCACTGTTACCGTGGCCTGCCAGTTACAACACGACTTACTGGCTGCAAACCACATGCGCTCACCGCTACAACAACTACGTTTCAGCTCGGAATAGGCCCGCTAGACTACCTAGACTAGCAAAGGTATCAGCCTATCTGCCTGCTCTGCGTTACTTCAAAACATAAATCTACGCACTAGAAAGATGTTCAAATCAAATCCATAATACCTGTAAACGACACAGCGCCATCTGATCTCAGCTTTTTCTCTCTATCCTTAGAGACTTTTCCTCTTCTCTTCCTTCTGTCTCGACTCTCCTTATCTAGGCGTTCCTTCGTTCATTTTGTTTTGCACTTTTTACTTCTCGTGTTTACGTTACCCCAAACGTCTTTTCTTTTAAGCTTAATCTTTTCTTCAACGCACTCCTTTAAGCTTTTCAACTTTTTTTTTATTTTTATTTCTGTTCCTGAACCAAGCAAACAATTATCTGTAACTGTAAACCAACCATATCTCTCATTCTTCTTATTCAACTTCGTCTCATTACTCTGCTATGTGTCAGTTAGGTTTTTCGGGGAAGACCGGAGGGACGGCGGCGGCGGCGACGGGGCGGTTCGGCGTAGGGTTGGTTCTTTTAACATCTGGGAAATAGATGGGCCAGGGAGTAAGTAGATAGGGGAGAGAGATAGGGGAGTAAACAACGTGGTGCTATTTGGGAATGGGAATGAATCAATTGACTGATTTTGGTTTTTGGTTTGGCTGGATGGATGGATGGGTACGGTTTTGGATATTATGGGTTGGTCTGGTTTGAGTGAAACGCAAGAATTTTAGATGAAATGAAACTTTATTTTTAAATAACAATCTTTTTCGCTTTCCTTTCGCATATGTGCTTTGATAGGTTTGATAGGAGGACTAGACAGCGAAGGGGCATAACCATGACATGTTGAGCTTGCCCCTTCCATCCTAGATGGGGTGGTCATCCTCTAACTAGGCTCTACTACCTTTTTAAAAACTCGTCTAACAATATGAGAGAATAGAAGGGAGAAGTTATTAAACTTAGTGTTATATAGAGAGATGCTTAGTTTATCATAGAGAAGATCTGCTTGTAGGAACTAGGTAGCGTGTTCTATTTTCGTACTACCTCATGTAATTGAGCCCTCAACCTAACTTGACACAATTGGCTTTGGGAGCATGTAAGTAATCATTGCCCACAGCGATGGGGACGAGGAAGACATTCATGATCAGACAGACTTTGAAGCCCGTGTACTACCGCCCGCCTGTCACGTACAGGACCAGTCATCGCAACGGGCTAAGTAAGAAGCTGATAGAAGGGATATCAAGAGAACCACAGCTCATACATCCGACAATCCGACCTATTCCACGAATATGAGTCTGTTAAGCGGCAATCGTCCGAGGGAATTAGATTGATCTACTACTCCTGACACAACAGCCGTGTTACCACAACACATCTAAACACGGAGAGAAGTCAACCTCGTACGATTCCTCCCTTTACTTTTTAAATCCCATCCTACCACCCCAAAAAACCATCTATAATTTCAACCCATCCATCAACTCCCTCAGAACCGCCCACCTAGCATCCCCCTCCCACGCCTCCTTCCCCTTCCCCATCACACTCCGCACCGCACTTCTCGCCTTCCCCTTCCACCTACCCTCCCCAATCCCCTCGATCCTGGCCCCGTAATTCTCGTACGCAGCAACGAGATCCGAAGTCCTCTGCACTACGACATCCCACTGCTCTGCATCCGCAAGCCAATTCGCTTCCGTACTTGCTCCGCTCGACGCCGACAGTGCACTTCCCACGCCGCTACCTATAGCAGCGCGCCACGCCTTCTCCGCGGCGTCGAGCGCGCCGGGATAGTCCCGTCTCCATGCTCTAAGTCGCGAGGTCAGGTCCCAGCATGCTGAGCTGGAAGTAATAAGGGGCACGATATCCTCCTCAAAGAGCGTGATAACCTTATGTTCTAGGGATCCACGCGGCGGGTCGTGTATCTGACTGCCCTCTTTACCCCCTCCAGCATTAGCCGCCGCCGGGGCAGGGGATTTCGTCGCCTCTCGAACCAGAAGCGTGAGGATCTCGGTATCTAGCCCGCTCTCGGCCTGTCGGATACGGATTATGTTCTTCACACCCAATATGACATCTTCCAAGGCAGGATTAGGTTTCAGACTCGCTGCGAGTGTGATCACGTTGTCCCATATCCGCCAGTTCGTATTGGCGATGGTAGCGCCGCGCTTGAAGGCGGAGAGCGAGTCCTGAAGTAACTGCGAGGCCGTGCGCCCCGACTCGACGGCTCGTTTTGTGCTGGCCATGTCATCCGTGTCGTGATCTTCGTCCGTATTTGCCTTCTCCTTTCGCACTTTCGCCTCAGCGACTACTTCGCGATACCAGCTGAGGAAGGCAGTCCCGAGATTACTCCACGTCCGTGCATCCTCGCCTCCGACCTTCTCGTTAGCTGTTGCAATGGCCCGCTGGAAAGCTTCCGCCGCATCCGGGAAGTGCCCCAGGCGAAGCTCAATGTCTCCTAAGCGGTTCCATAGCTCTGTGCTCAATCTGTTCACGCCGACGGCTTGTTGATAGGCTTGGCGCGCTTTGTCCCAATCCTTATTCTGGAGGTACAGCTCACCCAGCGATTTCTGTGCCCGTGCGAAGCGTCTATTTGAAATCTCCCAAGCTCGCATGTAATGACTAGCATCGTTTTCCATATCCCCCAAGATACAGAAAAGGCGAGGCGCGTTAGGAGGAGGCGGCGACCGTTCCGGACCGTAAAAGTCCCGAGGCTTGATCGAATCGATATCGATCTTGTCTTCGTTGTCAGCATCGGAGGAGGAGTCTGTCGGCGATTCTGCGGTCTCAGATCGTCTAAACAATTGCCATCTCACAATGCCGCGAGCTTTCTCTTCTCCTCCAGCACCGCGGCCAGATGCCTCGTCCGAGGCAGCGGCGGTAGCAAGACAAAGGGCAACCTCCGGCCATAATCGTAGGCGTTTGAATATCTCTAATGCGGAGACGAGTGACCCGACAGAAGTCCAGGCATATGCCAGCTCTGATTCGAGATGCCACCGGGGCGGTGATGCTAACGCATTTAAATACCGTAGTCGTTCCTCTGGCGTCGCCGACTCGGACGGTTTTGGGGCTGGTAAAAATGATGTTGGTTTAACAATGTCTGCATGAGTCTTGGAATCGCCATCAGAGGTAACTACAATGCCGGGCACATCAGAAGCTGGATCTTGTTCTTGTTCTTGTGCTGTCGTGGGCGCAGAGTGATCTTGAGTGTCTGCAATGACTTGGTCTGTCACAGCCTGCATCTGCAGTACGCCTCTCTCAACTGTTCGACTCCTGTTCAACTCAATGCGCGATCTGACGAGGAGTGCTTGGGTATATATCTGCCAATTGACTGATTTGTCGTCGATGACCCTCACGGCGTATGGGAGGATTTCTTCCAAAGTAAGCGAGTCAGATGGAGAGAATGTGTCCTTAATTGTAGCTTCCGTAAGCAGTATAATCTGGTCTATCGGATGCAGTTTCGGCTGGCTATCTGGCTTGATATCTCGTAGTTGAACAGGCAAAGAAGAACCTGAGTCGGGAGACCCATCGTCGTTGAATTGAATCTTCTCTAATAGTGTATCGTCGTTCAGCGAAAGGGAGGCGGGGACGGTTTCTTTCTCTCCCCTTTCATCGGTAGATTCAGAGGACTCTGCACTCTTTGCGAGAACAACTAACTGACTGAAGCTATTCTCCTGAAAGCGTGTCCGCTTACCCAGTGCGCCGGAAAGGGCATACGTGAAACCACGAATTTTTGCGGCGTCGTGCAGCGCCTGCCGAGCTTTGGTATCATTCCCGAGCAAGATATGGCAGTTTGCTTCCTCTAATCTGAATAAGACTTGTGATTCGGAGGGCCACAGGGAGACGCTGGTGGTTTCACTTGCACCACCAGTCCCGAATAGGGCAGTTTCAGCATCGGCTAGACTTGTCTGTATCGACTCTTCTAGGGTAGCAACATCAGTCCAGCGTCCACTCTTGGTATACAGGGAGCCTGGTCCCAGTGAAGGCTGCGTGAGAAGCTTGTAGTGCCAGAGGTGGACTCTCAACCTCGCCCAAGCGAGATTATTTGCGACAGGAATGGAGCGAGCGCCGGGTAAGAGGTTGTCGGTGACTAATAGGAAGCGTGCCAGGCAGAAAAGTTCGATATAAGGAATATGAGGATAAGGAGAGACGCCGTCAATGTCAAGTGAGCGCCGACATAATGAACGAAAGGACTCTATTGTAGTTTTATGATTAGAACTGTTTTCAGCATTGTCAGGTCCGTTGGTAGGACCCTCGGACTCTTCAGAGCTTGAAAAAGGTTTCAGAAAAACGGCCTCAAACGATTGAGGATTCGCGAGAACAGGACCGGTGACATTGGCTTGCAAAAATGCAGCGAGAGATGCAAAAGCTAATTTGAGGCTTGCCTTAGCCAGCTCCAATGTCGTATCTGAGGGTGGGCTGGTAGACTGGTGATTATCGGGTGCGGCAGACTCTCGGCGAGCGGTATGCCGAGTAAAGCGACCGACTAATTCTCTCGACAGCGGCTCAGCTAGAACTTGATCGAGATTGCTCGCAGCGGTGGTCTTCTCGATGGATAAGATTGTATCAGGGCACAACACCGCAGCCCAAGGCTCAATGTCTGATGAACCAGCTGCTTCAGCTGTAGATGTGGACGACATGCTGAGTCGGACTAAACCCCGTCTCCTTGCCGTTACCTTGTGTTCACTTGTAAGACAAAGTATCTGCTCAGCATTCTCAATATGCATAAATGAGGAACTATGTTCTTGGTCGGACGGTAATTTTAGGCGAGCTATTCTAACAAATGGCACGCATCTTTGCGACTAAGCTGGGTTGCGTACATATATCGCGGGGCGGATGTTAGAAGTGTTCTAGGTAGCAGCCCTAGCTGAGGATACACTCTAGGTTTGGCAGTAGATCAGACAAATAAGCCCAAGTACAAGAACAAATTACTTTATTTGGAATGGATCCCCTGCATGCTAGCTACTGGCCAAGGATATATCGTTTTTTCCTACCATCCTCTTGCCGGTAGGAGATTCATCAGAAAAAAAAAAAAAAACATCATAGTGGGGGGAGGGGCAACAATCGAGGGGCAACCGAGGGGCAGCTACCGAGTAGGCTAACATTGAAAAGACAAGTGTGAGCAGCTGTCACGCTGAGCTTCCACCCTTATGATAAGTAAGTACTTGCCGGAACCCAGCGGAGTTAGCAGGGCTGCATACCACCTACCTCCTACCTATGTGTACAAACCGGAGATAAGCACATATCTGAGTAGTCATAGCTTTGTCAGTATGGTATATGCTGAGATGGCATACCTAATATGAGTTAGTCAGGTAGTGTTTGATTTTCCCTCAGGTTAATAAAGTAGGAGTCTATTCCAAATCCCATTAGGGTCAAGGAATACTATTTCACGTTATGTGATTCTATCAACCATGTTAAACATGTCGAACTTAACGTTGCCCAGCTCGTAAAGGATGTTGAATTGACTCCGCTACGATATAGAGACTAAGGAGTATCATAGTCCGCTCTACAAGGTGATCGATCCAGCCTCCTCCTCGCTTCAACACGGCGACCGCATCACTCCGGAACAACAACATTGACACTCTTTATCACCCAAGCATCAGTCAGTCAGCTTGTCATACACCAACTCAATATCGTAATCCGACATGGGGAGACAATCCTTCCGTGCTACCCTTCGCTTGCTTCCTCTCCCTCGCTTATTTCTTTCCCTTCTTGCGAGATGGAACCACCTTGAATCCAGCCCCTTGAATAGAGCTTGTATCGCTAGTGTTATCTTTGTGACTGCTCTTCTTGGCCACCTCGCTCCAGCCGCCTCCGCTGGCAGTTTGAGCATCGGTCGACGGGCTATTCACCGGCTGCTTCTCTACGATACCTTTCTCTGCGAGCTTCTTGCGTCGGATGAATTCCTGAGCAAAGTGTCGTCCATCCATCGTCTTGGAGTTAGCATAAATGGCGTCTGAAATAATCTCAGGTACCAGGGGGAAAGCCATCAGAGTGGAGGCGAACGTGTCGACTGCGACGATATTAGTTAGTACAAGTGCTCATCAGAAGGTCGAGGATACATCGAAAGAAGGGGTTGGGGGAGAACGCCATCGTCATAATGCTACTTACTGTCCGTAACACCGGTAATGCCTCGAGAGAGTTGGCTATTGAGCCACTTGTTGAACTCATCCATAGCCTCTGTTCGACCACTACCCGTTGTCGATGCCGAATTCTTTGGTATTGGGCGAGGTGAAGGGGCCGGCGCACTCGGCGCAGTCTTTATACCGGCAGAACTGGCTGAGCGGACCTGCGAGGCGGGGCCCGTGGGAGGCGCCTTGATCTTGCCGCCTGCTCCCACAGTAGCCCAACCCGCGCCGGCTGGTGCAGGCGCTACAGCATTTCCACTGGGTGCACCGGGGACATTTGTCGCGCCAGTTTTGCTAGCCAAGTCGGCATATCGTTTGCCCCCAGCCGAGGACAGTCCACTCTGTGCCGCAAGATCCCGAGCCTTCTGCTTACGCGCCTCTTCCTCACGCTGGATATCCGCTAGAGTCTTCTTCTTGTCCGATGAAGCGTTCGGCGTGAAAGGAGTGGACGCAGAAGCTTTACTGCCAGTGGGCTTGATCCAAGGACTGCTCATTGGTCCTGCGCTGACAGGTGATGCCGTGCCCCAAGTACTCGAAGTCGGAAGCGCAGGGGCGGCTGCCGCCACTTTCTCGCGCTCACGCGCTGCTTCCTGCTCGAGCATGACACGTCGTGCCAGAGCCGCAGCCTCCTCCGCCTTGGCAGCCTTCAGAGCTTCGGCTTGCTGAATTTCCTTGAGACTTGGGCCCTTGTGAGATTCTACGCCACCATCCTTAGCCCATGGGGCAAGAGGAGGAAGCTGAGTAGATGTCGCGGAACTGACATCCGGAGTACCAGATCGCGAGCTATTAGCATATTGCTCTGGCAGGTTAGAGCGAACACGTTGAGGAGCAGGTGCGGGAAGAGGGGTGCCCGAAGGCGGTGGTGGAAATGGCATGGGCAAGCCACTCAGTTTTGCTGCTGCCACCGCAGCCTGCGCCTGCTGATACTCCTTGAACTCCTTGTTTGCCGCGGGCTCTTTCTTGTTAGCTTGTCGAGCAGTGTCCAGCTCGTTTGTCCGTTCTGGCGTGAACGAGGGCTCAGAAGCCTCGTTTGATGGGGCAACTTGAGGGTCTGTCTCCTCCCCAGCTTGTTGAGAAGCTTGCATGAGGTTCTGCTCTATAGTCTCTGCATCGTGTTGTGCACGAAGCTGCTTGAACTGTTGTAGCCTGCCGCGGAATCCTTCTTGATCCTCTTCAAGCTCACTGGCATCGGGCAGTCGACTCTGGTTGCCAGACTCGGGTGAGGTTACGTCAATGGGTTGTTGAGGGAGGTTCCCGCCAAACGCTCCCGTAGTGTGAATGCTAGCCAGCACCTGGCGCTCGGAACCGGTCAAACGAGCGAGCTCATCCTCGCGAAAGAGATCGGGGATGGGACCGGAGTTACCGTGCGCGGCGGGTTGACGTGTGGCTAGCGAATCGAAAAAAGAATTGCCTGTAGTGATTGGGCCGATGGGAGCCTGGGGTGGCGCCGTGATGGGAGATGTCATACTCCCAAAGCTTGGTTGACTGTGCAGACTATGGGCACTGGAATGGTGGTTCAGGCCAGGTACGCCTTGCATCGGCATCCGGCCCATTGCTTGCTGGCTAGAGAAAAACTCGCGTTGGCGGGCCACCAGATACTGCTCTTCCTGCTTGCGTCTCTCTAGATTGTTCTGTTCTTCGGCGGTCAAAGTTCGACCAAAACTGGGGAAAGCAGCCAACAGAGGAGGCTGAATGACACCGCTAGCATTGGGTGCGAATGGCCCCCCTTGTGCCGGAGGTCCATGAGGGATGCCAATTTGAGGTACCAAGAAAGGCTCGCGGGAGTTACCAATGCGTCTAATCAACTGGCCTAGTGGTTCGAACTCGACATCCTCCAATTTCTTGACTCGCAGGTCCGGCGTGAAGAAGTTAGCTTTATACCAGTCATTCATCTCCAATCCTGTGAATGGCCCTTGGACACTACCCTGCGGATCAAGATACGTCCAGCGCATGCGATCCGGCATAACCATGGTGCGCGCTTGAGCCGAGGGTGGTTCAGAAGACTGCATGGCCGCATATGTGGGAGTGCCGCTTGTGGTGGTGAACGACTGGCCAGGAGCAGCGGAAATACCACCATGAAGGAGGGGATCTGTCGCTGCCGGTGTTCGATTCGCCTCGGCATGGGGTGCGAACAGGTTGGCAAAACCTCCCCTACCAGCTCTCAGGGGGCTTTCCAGTTCCCGCCCATGATCATTCAGGGGATTGCGCCCGATCGCACCTAGGGGATTGGGCTGGCGGATGTCTGGGACCGAATCACCCAAATTTTCATTATCATGCGACTGCATCTGCGCTTGCATGGCCGCGGGAAATAGAGAGCCCAGCTTGCTGCCACGGCTGAACGATCCCGTGCTACTGATACCTCCTGTTGTCGCGGGGCCAAAAACACCCCCGAGGTTACTGAGTCCGGGTGACTGCATGTCGCCCATCTGACCAAATAAGGAGCCACCAAAGCCGCCGAATGGGGCTCTCTCACGATCGGGGGTAGCAGAAGAGGGCCAGCCAGAAGAGAGATTGCCGAGAGAAGGGTAGGCGGCCTTGGCGCTAACACTCGATGTCTGGCTGCGATCGCTTCCATCTACCGTGCTATGAGGGAATGACCGCAGCAACCCACTGCCGAAGTTAAGACCGGCATCACCACCGCCACCGAGTCCCTGTGACTTGTCTGCTGAGAGCTCGTCGTGGTCACCTCGGTCACCTGGAGGGCTTCGAAAGGGGTTCGTTTCTGATGGACTTAACGGAGTCGGGTCGTGACCACCGAGGTTTAGCCCAGACATGCCGAAATCACTAGCGGAGCCTTTGATTGGTGTATCATACGAATGCAAGGGCCGCTGGGGATGGGGCACAGGCGGAGGACTCGTATCTTGAGCACCACCCAGAACAGCACTCCCGGAGAGACCTTCGTCGCCGAATGGATCCGTATCAGTCCGAGGGCGGGGGCGCCAAGTCCGACTCGCATCGGCATTGGTGGAACCGTCACCGAGCTTGTTACCCGCGTTGTCTGAGATATCTTTTGTCATCAGATGGGCCAAGCGACTCTCCCCACGTGGATTTCCAGGGCGTTTCTCTCCGATAGTGGATCCGGGCAATGCGAAGTTCCCAAAGCTGCCAAGACCCGGCAGACCGCCCGACGAGCTTGTTTGCCAGGGTGAAGGACCACCGAATGCCGTCGTACTGGTAGCGGTACTGGCACGGGCGAGACCACCGAATGGTAACTTGGCTGAGGTGTCTCTCGCTCCGAGGTCTTCTTCAGGTTCTTCCCACATGGATGGATCCTTGACATCGGTATTCTTTCGGTCCAGCCAGGGCGAACCATTGTCTCGTGAAGGACGGTTCGTCGAAATGGGCGAACTGAGACCTCCGCCTCCCGAAAATGGATTGGTATCGCCTGTTTCACGACGTCGTGTTCCCGGACGGGAGGTAGTCGAGGCGGAGGGCAGGCCGAAGTTGCTTGAGGTACCTTGGGAGAGAGAAGTCTTCCTCCCGTTGATACC
Source organism: Xylaria sp. MSU_SB201401 (assembly GCA_002288965.1). NCBI lineage: Eukaryota > Fungi > Ascomycota > Sordariomycetes > Xylariales > Xylariaceae > Xylaria > Xylaria sp. MSU_SB201401. Next base: position 69,361 of record NPFG01000049.1, read on the forward strand.
TCCCCCCGGATGCACCCCTTCCTTGTTCTGAGCCACGGGGGGTTTCATGGTAGAGTTGACATCTGAGAAGACCTAGTGTCACACCGCTATTAGCCTTTCCAATCGAGCAGCTAGTCACATTGATTTGATAATAATAAAAGGTAGAGCTACCTCTTTTTCTTCGCTTGTCATTTCTTCTAGGCCTATAGGCTTTGTAGAGCCGCCTGCGTCCCAGCAGATGTCTGGCTCTTGGGGAAGCACGTGCGAGTCAGTGGTTTTGCCCCAACCGCGGGATGATACACCGTTAGCGTGGCCGGGATTCCAGCCGGGCACAAAAAACCCGGACACATCGGGCTGCTGTGAGCGCGAGTCCTGCTGCATGTGGTTGAAGATGGATAACATGTCGTCACGGGAATATCTCCTCGGGGCCGTATCCTCCACTACTGTAGAGCCAACGGGCATGGCTGCAATAATGGAAGGGTCGTCGGGAGCAGAGACGGTTTCTGACATGTTGGGCTGGTTCAATGCTTGACTTGAGGGCGTGGTGGATGTGCGGCGGAAAGTGAGGGTACCATTCATCGTACGAGCTGGGCGAGACCTGCGTGTGTCGATCGAGTTAGCAAAAGGCAGAAGGCCAGGGGGGTGGGTATATGAGAGGTACTGGGATATATGCTTGTAGGCTTGGGAACTCTTGTGGTTCAAGGGGACAAGATGCAGGAGACAATAGTTTTCTCAGGTAGAGATGGCTCAGACATAGCACTAAGGCATGTCGAGAGTATAGTATCACAACAGGGCAGGATATACAGGCTATCGTATCAGGACAAGCCCGAGGAAAGGAAAGGCAAGGCAAAAAAAAGGAGGGGCCGCGGAGTCAACAACAAATGTGCACAATTGAATGCATCCCGTACAAGGGCACGTACCACTCTCCGCTGGTATTCCCACGTCCGTCGCCTCTGCTCCCTGATCTTGCATCGCGGTTCGAATTCTGACCAGCTGCGGCCGACGCGAAAGTAGAAGGTAGATTTGTAGCCATTTTGACAGTACGGCTGTCTTGTGATAGTACAGCAGTACTAGGTATGTATACGCGCACGGTGGTTGGGCGATTTCCTCTATACTGCTCGCAGCTCCAAATATGGCCGGAAGCAATTAGGGGACTTGGCAAATGACGGCAAGGTGGTAGAGAAAGTTACGTCTCGTCGATGTCGTCGTCAATGTCGTCGGTGTCGGTGGACAGTCGGTCACGGTCGCGTTCTCCTATTATAGAAAGATTTAGTTTCGTCGATTGTTTTTAATGGTGGCCCTTCGGTCAAGGTCGAGCGAAGAGATGGAGGCTGGAAGCTATCGCTATCAACAACGCTGAAACGATTGATCAGAGTCGGCAATTCGCACAAAAAAATGACGATGCTCTCTCTCTCCAAGGATACGATCGATCGACGAGGTATGTAGTGAGTGATGATAAGGCGTAGCGGTATGCTGTTATGGCTGTAGTCTGGTTTCTGTGGCGGTAAGTGGATGGATGATGGCAGGTTTATTGCGGTGATGGTGGTTGGCTGGATCAGATCGGATCGTTCAGTCGTTCGTTAAGTTCGGAGCAACTTATGGAAAAAGTCGTATTTTTTTATTTCGATTCTCGACCCAGGTACCACCTGAGGCTGGGCTACTAGGCAAGTACCTGGTGGGCCACTGTATCATACCTTAGGTAAGTAGTGGGTAAGTAGGCAGTGAGGCGACAGGGCGGCCAGTGCTTTTACCAGCTCTCGCAGGCACTGGACAGTTCCTACAACATGGAAGCCCTAGAGTCAAAGCAATGTGGGGCAACGAGCCACAACTCCTCGCTTTAGCAGAATGCAGCAACTCTATATGCAATACCTGAATGACATAACACCAAAGTAAATGGGAACTAACTTCAGTATTCCTCAAAGACACTTTCAAGGTTGTTCATTGTCTATTAGGCAATCTCCTTCCCACTCGAATGCAAGCTGTACACCCGATATGCCTTCGTGAACTAATACATGGAATAACCCAAACTTACATCTACTGAATTTATTCGTCACGTTTTCATCATGTGTTACCTAACTTACCCGGGAGACCTCCTGCCCCAAAGTACCTACCTACGCACCGCCACACACAGCGCCAAAAATCAAGCCAAGTATGCCATCGCTTCTTACCGGGCCGTGGAACTACGTGCGCCCCAGCGTAAAGAGGGATGACCATTTCAGAAGCTTTCCTACCTACGTTCATGTCGTGCGCATGAATGAGCTGCATCATTGCAAAGAAAAAAAAGCTATATAATTATCAAAGCTTTTTTCTCTGTATATGTATGATATATTCTACTAACGATAGCCTATTACACACGACGCTATTCGTAATTTGGTTTAATAGTACGGTCGTGGTAAGTGAGACTAGAATGCACGAATTCAACCATCTCGTCGGTGCACACATAGATAGGTAAAACTTAATGTGCTGAAAGGTTTGAAATAGAAAAGAAACCTTATTTCTTATTCAGTATAAAGTAATACCGTCCCCAAGCGGATTCCTTTGAAAATACTCTGTCCATGCTTTTCAATGTCTAAAATGCTGCAATGCCATGTATCTCTCCGGATCGTAAGCAACAAAAGACAAATGAAAACTATACCTCACGATGGTTTCCAATAGGGCCCATCATTACTTACACAGCCATATATGAATCTAAATTCAATTGAGCTTCACATTGTAATATTATTCTACTTTCCGTCAAAAGGATATTTGGACCTCGATGAAAATGAAAATAAAAACGGGTGGTACTTCTGTCGCATAACTATGAGCAGGCATCCTTTTACGCGTGATGGTATTCGTAACAAGAACTCGGTATATTTCATCCGATTATTTTATTGAATACCTAGACAATTACAGTAGCCCGCTTATTCCCAACAAACCTAACCCAACCATGACAAAACGAAGCGAAAGACTCGCAATGCATAACATAGACTTTCATCCGGGTCTATGCTCATAAGACGCGCCTCTTAAAACCCCCATTGCCGACACCAATGTCTCATTAACTCCGTCGTCACAGGTTTCGCCTCGCGCATCGAAGGGCTCCTCTCCGTAGTACGCGTCATATCAAAGACAACAGGCCGCAGCCCCTCAGCCGACATCCCGCGGTACGAGTCCAGGAGCTTGACGCCAGGGTTCTTGTCGAGGGCCTGCATGTCTCCCATCTGGCTCGCATCGAGCCTATCGACCCACTCCCTGAAACTCACAAGTTCGCGAATGCGCTCCTTGCCGTAAAAGCCCTGCACAGCGGGCGCTAACTCGCGCCACGTCGTCGCCGTCGGGTTCACGCCGTGGTAGTACCCGCTAATCTCGTCCGCGGCGACATCCTGCGCGACACCAGCGACGTCCAGCACGAGCCCCGCAATGCTCTCCACGGGCGTCCAGTCCACGCGCTCAAATGTCCCCAGATCCTTGGGCAAGGCCCCGAGGTACAGACTACTCGCGATGATCGAGGGGAACCACTCCTGCTTATTCCAGAACCCTTGCTCGGCCTGGGGCCCGCCGATCTGGCCAACGCGGATAATGGCGGCGGGGAAATCCCCAGTCTTGGCCATGTCCTCGAGGATCAGGCTGCCGACCATCTTGCTGCGCCCGTAGCCGCCGGAGGGCAGCGTCAGGTCCTCGAGGCGCTCCTCCGGCAACGGCCCCTTGCTCGCGTCCCAGCGATCGCCCGTGCCGATCGAGGAGATGAAGACCACGGCGACGCGCTTTGCGGCTTGGGCAGCGAAGTCGCTGATGTTGCGCACGCTCCGGATGTGCGGTTCGAAGGATTGTACGGGGATGTTGAAGTTGACGGGCCACGCGTTGTGGATGAAGCGGTCCGCGGTGGACAGCAACTCGTTGAACGCCTCGCGTCCGAGACCAAAGTCAGCGCGAGACATGTCGGCGTGCAGGAACGTGCATTTCGAGTCATTTGTGGCGAGACCACGGGATCTCATCGCGGATTCCGTTCGTTCCTTGCCGCCGTCTTGGGACCGGTTGAGACAGATGATCCTCTTGACGCGGGGGTTTCGGATCATCTGGTCTAGCATATACGACCCCAGCATACCGGTAGAGCCAGTCAAGATGACGACTTGTCCGTCGTCCGAAGGGTTGGGGCGACCGGGCTTCGCCTTGAGTGGATCTTTGGTGTATTTTTGCCACAATGCCTCCATGGACTCAACCTCGTGCTCATCCTCTTCATCGGCGGTAGTCACGTTGCCCTGTCGGACACGCGATAGGATATACTTAGCCAGTTTCTCAGGCGTAGGATTGCCATAGATGACGCGCGTGGCGATAGCGTCGGCGTCGATCTGGTGGCCTGCAGACTCCAGTCCAGCGCGAAGCAGGCGAGAGGCGCTGATCACTTGCATACTATCAATCTGTGCATCAAGTTAGTTAAGCTAGATAATTCAACGTAGAGTAAATTCACGATGGCTGAATAAGTGCAAGGGAACTTACACCAGAGGAGAAAAAATCAGCGTCCGGCTCGAGAACCTGCCGACCACCAAGTCTGTTATGGAACAAGTCTCGAATCGACTCGATCAAGGCCTGTTCAGAGCTAAGGTCCAGTTCTGGAGCGCCTGCATCAGATACCTGACCGGCGTTCTCATAGAGCTCGTCGATCTCGTCTTTATACAGCTTCAAGGTGGCTGCTCTCTGTATCGTGCCCTTCCCAGCGCGCAGAAAGGGCTTCTCCGGAGACGAGAGCCTGATGAATTCTCGCCCAATCTGGCCGTGGGCCACTGTCTCCTTGTTCGCCGAGACTACCAGCGGCCATACCCTGTCAATAAGGGCCTTGGCTTCGTCTTCCGTCTCGGGATGTGTGACCGGTTCCAGCAGCAGGCTCGGCTGGAACGTCCCTGTCCGGCAACGAGGGCGCCTCTCAGCTCCGGGTGGTCGGATACTATCTCTTCTATTGTGACGGGATTTAGCTTTTCGCCGTTGGAGAAGACAATGATATCTGAATCATAAGTGTTAGTAATCACGGGCCGCACAACCTCTCAATAACCGATAACTCACTATCTGAGCGTCCGTAGTAAATCCAATGATCCGGTAAGGTGGGATGTGGCTTATACAAGTCCTTCGTATCATACTCGTTGTCGTCTGGGAACGTGTAGAAAATGCCCTGAAGCCCGGGTTCTTTGTCCTTGCGCACGCAGACCAGCCGGTATACCTCATCCTCGCCTTCGACTTTCCGCCAGTCCGCCCCGAAATCTTCCGTGTTGATGATAACTTCAATAAAATAATGTCAGCAAGGATTTACTACATCGAGGTTTCAAAAAGAAAATTTTTCGAATACTACAGATATCGTGGAGAGTCAGGCTTAGCACTTACAATATTGCCACAGCTTGGTGTCGGGTTGCAGGTAGATTGGGAACGGGAAAAACCTGTGGTATCCAATTAGCTAATGTCCTGCAGGTAGGGATGCACCTAAATGTTTGCTCGCATACTCGGTAGCAGAAATAACATTGGCGAGCTTGACTCCGCTCTCTACTAATCGGTTTCCAGCCTCTCTTGCCAGATTTCCTTTTAATGCGTCAGCCTTTGGTTCGCCATAGGTTTTACGAGTTGAAGGGGACTAACCGCCGGCGAAGAAGACTATGTTCAACTTTTTCAGGGACTCAATGTAGCGATTACTCTGGCTCATTTCTTCTAGAATGGCAGGTCTGGTTGTTATTTCCAAATTAGCAATTTTGTTATAGCGTAAAGGGCGAGTAGTAGTCTAAAAACTTTATTGGGTGAGCCCTTACGGTAATATTGTGCCCTGCACATCAAGATTGTCGAGGAAGTCGACGACAGAGTCGGATGACAGGGGCCGTTCAGGAATGCCGAATGCCGCTGGAGTTTCAAAATACAGAGTGCTTGTTAAGAAGGAGTATAATCCAGCAGCGTGAAATAAAGGCACTTTATACAACGTGTTAGTAGAGGCCCGCCTTCAGGCAACATGGAGCTCGACATACTGGAGAGGAAGTTTCTTTTGATATTCTCCTGGAATCCTTTGATGAAAATCTTGCGTCCCTTCCAATCCGGCTTGGCGTTATAGGCGTCGCCAATCGAAAGCATACCATGACGAACGACAATGGGCTTGGGGATACCAGTCGAGCCACTAGTGTGTAGAACGCAAAGCGGTTCCCACCTCGCTTCCTCGAACGTTTTCGGGTAAGGCACAGGCTCTACCTCCTTTTCCGGGAACCAATTCTCGAGAGAACCGGTCTCAATGGCTTGCATGTCTCGCTCCTGCAACCAAGGCTGCACCATTGTGCGATGCGATTTGGGGAAGACGAGAATGCGACAGTCGGTGTGGTCGAAAAGGCTCAACTGCCCTTCCTGAGAGTTACGGGGGGAGATAAACAACGCCTAATTCTACAAGTCAATTTTCAATTCTTTATGGAATACCAGTGTACATCGCACCTGGTATCCTGCCTTGACGGCAGCCAGTATCAGGACAACATAGCGAGCATCGTTGGGCCCGACGTAGGCTATTGTCGGGAACTTATTGACGGGAGGAAGGCCGCAGTTGGTGAGAATCTTATGAGCGACGTAGTTGACGGCATTGGCGTATTGCTTGAACGTCACTGGCTTCCAACCATCCTTTGGGTCGGAGCTTCGAGGGATGGAGAAGGCTTCACGCTCAGGTTCCCGTTCGGCAATATCATCTAGTACATGAGGCAGCAGGCGATGTCCATAGTCCTTATTTTTACCGTTCACAGCTGTGTCGTGGTTCCCATTCGTGGCGGCCATTATCAATATTCAAGATGTAAAGTACGTTAACAGAAGAAAAAGTCAAATAAGCTTCGGCTAATGGATAAGTATGATAGAGATTCAATGTCAAATTAAAATGTATCTTGCTTTGGGTTGATCTAAAGTGCGAGTTCCTGTATGATTTTGTATTGAGATGCCTATGAGAACAACATTTTGGGAGCTGAGCTGATTTTATAGCCTTTCAGCCCCTGTCGCAGACACCACCCCTTCGGTCTTCGTGAACGAAGGGGCATAAGAATTGCGCGAACACATTATTCCCGATGTAAGAGAACAGCATTGTAGAAAATATCTCAAAGCACAGGTCATTAGTGCCGATGAGCGATGGATGCAAATGTCATAGTTACCTGCATATTTAGAACCAATGCGAACGGCGCAAAACCCTACGGTGCAGTAGTTAGCGGCGACAGCGGCGACAGCGGCGGGCCATACCGAGGTCGGTTTCGGTCGACAAATCTAAAAATCATGGGGACAGATACGGTACTGCACAGTCACTATGAGGAAGAAGGGCGTTGTCTTGGAGTTTCTCCAACCTACCTTAGTAAGGATGGAGTAGATCATGATAGCCCCTGGTGACGTAGTCCATCGGGAGTAGCACGGCGCTTAAACTGGGTCTGACTGGGGTCACTTTCGGGCGCTGGGCTCGCGTGCCGAACACAAGCCGAAGAGGAGCGATCGGAAGTAAACGAAAAAGTTCCTCGTGGAGCGGATACCACTATTCGTGACTCTGGGCCCGGAAGCAGAGACGGCAGACAGATTCCCACACTCTCTTTTTTTGGCGTCCCACCTTACCGCGCACCCATCTTCAGCAACGGGTGGCGCGCTGATGAATTGTGGAATCCTTCGGCCGAGGTGCTCTCTATTCGGGTAACAATAATTGCGGTAAGGCGCCGTATCTGATTGGTTGGACGGTGAGCGATCGCTGGGGTGGATGACTATTCACAAATGTCCAATGCGAGTCTAGAATACGGCTATATACTCATCCACCCACCAGTCTGTCATGGGACTCCAACATGCTCCGTCGAAGGAATGAATCTCACGCGTACCGACCACATCCGCCTTACTACCTGCTCCTGCATATTGGAATATATAAATGGTTGGAGCGTCCCGGATGATGGCAGTTGAGTGAGTCCTCAGTAATCGTCCTGCATTGCAATGTTACGGTGATATGAGTTGATAAAGTGCAATGGTAAAAAAGGTTGTGCGAGAGGAGTTGACCAGAACAAGGTAACAAGCAGCGATCAAGAAGGAGGGAGAGGAGGGAAGAAGGTAATAAGAATGACGAGAGTGGAGGGGACGATTGTTACTTTATTCCGACAAAACAATAAGAAAGAGGTAAATCAATTGGGATTATTAATAATCTTGTGAGCTCTCTCATCACCATCGGAGGCTCCCTTTTTTGTGTTGGGGGTGGGTATGGTGCAGAGTGAATTGGGAGCTGATGTTCACTAGACTAGATTTATTTCCATCGAAGACTGCTCAGACCAATCAAGGCCATATGCAGCCCGGTCGGGCTTAACGGAGCTACATCCCCATTCCCGGCTCATGCATACACACTGTAGGGGGCTGACGCTAAACATCGCCTCAACTGCCACTCCCAGTAAAATTCTCTTCGTAGATGGCCTACAATAACCTCACAACGAGTCTGTCTCGGACTGTGTCCCGCGAGGGTTGCCTTCAACTTAGCGACGGGAGACTCACGGTGTTTAGCTAAAAGAGACCGGCGTTACCGGAGTTACAACTAGCAACGCCTACCCATGATGTATATAGATTAACAAATATAAATATCTGTAATTTTCGCTGTAATCTAAAACTCCCAAGCATCACATTCATTGAATAAAGTGCGAAGAAACTAGACGAAGAGACGAAGAATAGTCGATTCCACATTACCGATTTCACAACATGTCTCGCTACGCTGATGCCTACAAGAACCCGGCAGGGCCTGGAGATGCGCGCCCTACAGCCCTACAAATAATCAAAGATGAAGGCCGCGAGGGAACCATGAAGGACAAGGTCTTCCTCGTTACGGGAGCATCGGCCGGCATAGGTCTCGAAACCGCCCGTGCCCTCGCTCATACTGGCGCAAAAGTCTTCCTTGCCGTCCGCTCTCTAGAAAAAGGTCAAAAGGAATGTGCCTCATTCCTAGAGCCGGGACGAGTCGAACTCCTTGAGATGGATACCAGTAAACTCCCATCCGTCCGCGCGGCGGCAGCGAACTTCCTCAAAAAATCCGCTACGCTCAACGTCCTGGTCTGTAATGCCGCCATCATGCGGCTCCCTACGCGCGAGGAGACTGCCGAGGGCTTCGAGATGCAGCTTGCTACGAATTATATCGGCCATTTCCTCCTCTTCAACCTGCTTAAAGATGCTTTGCTGAAGGGGTCAACGCCTGAGTTCAACTCGAGACTCGTCAACGTTTCGAGCTCTGGTCACCACGTGACGGAAATCGACTTTGACGACTTCCAGCTGAAGAAGCCTGGCGCATACAATGGGTGGAGGGGATATGGTCAAAGCAAACTTTCCCAGATTTATAGTACGTTGTTTATCATATTCATCTCCTGCCGTATCTACTTGCGTATACGAATGCGCCTGTCTCGGAATCCTGACGTATTAGAGAAAGTAACTAACTTGTGCCAAAATAGTGGCAAACTATGTTGACCGCACTCTTGGGCCTCTTGGCTTGCATGCGCTCAGTTGTAAGTAATTCTGATGTATCATTGGAGTACACTTGCATCTTCGAGCTACGGTATTCGCACAATAGTTAAACTAACATTGTGTATTATAGTGATGCCTGGAGGTATTATGAGCAACCTCCAGAAGTACGTCACCGAAGAAGAAAAGAGCGGCTGGCAAACCCCGGAGATCCAGAGGTTCTTAAAGAATACTGAGCAAGGCGCAGCCACTACCGTGTATGCCGCCATCAGCAGGGATTGGGAGGGCAAAGGCGGCAAGTATCTGGAAGACTGCCGGGTCGCTACGTCTGACAATATTGTCGAGACCATGGTCGGCGTGAAGCCTTACGCTTATGACGAAAACAAAGAAAACAGACTTTGGGAGCTTACGCGAAAGTTGGTGGGTCTGGAGTGAGGGACACAACTAGCGAATGCGATTCCCTTAGCTGGGTGTAGTGTAAGACAAGCTTGTTTATAATAGATCTCTTATTCCCATAATGCATGTCGCAAGAGTCATAGGCAATTGAACGCATGATAGGAATTGATAGGACTATCATGCACCGGAATCAAGGATCGAGCGCTACACCAGACGAATTGTGCGCGGTCCGAGAGTCTTTAGTATGCTCTCATAGTTACCGTTCAGATCTAACGTTGCCCAAGCCTCGCCTCGCCCCCCGTCTGACGCTTTGAGCACCTTGTCTAGCTGACCCTGTGTCGGATCAGGACGACAATTAAACTCATCACTGATGCAACGGGCTTCGTTCTCCATCATCCCGTGCACATAAGCATCTCCGAGAAGTTCGAAATAATGGTCTTGTGCCGCTGGCTTTTGACCTTGCTTTGCATTGCTTGGTGGTGGAGGTTGTGGTAACCGGCGTAAAACGGTCGCAAGCTCGTAGGACTGGAAGATGGCAATCTCGTCACCAACTCGGACAATTTTGGGTACTAGGCAGAAATACCCGTGGCGAGTAACAGCGAAACAGAACGTCTTCATGGCGCCAGATGATTCGAAAGCAGTATTCATCACTAGCTTTCTAGTATCTACATCCCAATATCCTGGGCACTGTACGGTAATTATTAAATGGACGACTCAATATATAGGAATTAGTGACCCTGCTATTTCATGCAGAGTCACTGAAGAGGACGATCGAGGGAGGTATACTCACGCCTTGCTCGTACCAGTTGAACCACTTCTCCCAGTGCTCTCTAACATAGTCGCAGCGCACCAGCTCTTGCTGGTCATCGCACGACATGATGAGTGTAAGTTTGTAAGCCTCCAAGATAGTATCACCATTGAGATACGCCAGAGCCTCTAACGTGCTGATGTATTCAATATCCTTTCTAATTTCCTTGACGATCTGTGAAATGTTCGTTTCGAGTGACCCCTCTTCCGTATCGACAATACCCCCAACATAGATAATCTGATCTGACATCAAACAACGAAAGGAGGCAGAGCTCTGCAGCAGAGACTTCTTCGGTCCCTTGTAGTTTCTCAGTTCATCTGATAATGGAAATTGTCTTTTCCTACCTTTTGGAAGCTGGGACACTCTACTGTTAGAGGCCTTGGTAGATGAGATCAGTGCTGGGTAACTGCCGCCACCGGCTTTCCATAGAGGTGGAGCAGATAGCATATATTCACTCTCTTCCTTATACCTATAATCAGGAGCCCAAGAGGGGAGTGCAGTATCAACTTCTTGTCGAACTCTGCCCGCGTTCTTTAAGAAACGCAGCGCGTTAACCTCGAGAAATCTTTGAGCAACGTCAGTATACTGAATTTAGACTGTTAGTAAGTTTTCACAGCTGGTTTAAATGCACACAGAAGAGCGTGATGTGATTTTAGAGCGATTTAATTACAGGTTATTTTGGTCACGCCGCTTTTTGATCGTACTCACCAGGATTTGCCAAGGGATTCTGTAGTCAACCTCGAACCACCGATCCGAGTCCGCTATGATGTTTCCCATTGCATAGATACGGTCTCTAGGATCAGTTGCCTCGTAGCGAGAAACGCTTTCCACCAAGCCCTCAAATCCCAGTACAATATTTGTGTAGCCGTACTGTTCCTGGAAGTAATAGTGACGGGATCTCTGGATGATCCTGACTGCTTGTATATTGTTGATTGTTCTGCTAAGCTGCTGGTGAACATAGGTCGGCCACGTTTCTGTGTATATTGGGCACATTATCCACTGTTCAATATCGACAAGTTAGTTCTCTCTTCAAGTCGGATAAATTCGTCTGCTTGCGCTTTTGTTGGGGTCCCATACAAAAGCTGCTGCTATCAACGAGCAGACTGTACTTGTACTCAAGTTAGACCATGAAAATTGTAACACTTACAGCCAGCGCGAAGATGTTGTCCCAATTCACGATGTCGGATCCACAAAGCACTCGTACACTTTGGCATAACGAAGCTTCTTGCTGGATCCATACGCGAGAAAACCACGGACGATTAAGAAAATCCGCGATAGCAACTGCAAGATCCTCCGTTCGTTTAGCGTCAAGGCTCGCGTTAAATAAAGGATCAAAAAAGTAAGACTTCTCCGCAAATCTAGACCGAATAGATCCGTATTGGCAATCTGAAAACTCTCTAACAAACTTTTGTGCGTCGAGAACTGCAGCGTATGTCATCGCAGTAGAACTGTGTTCGTCAGGGCGGCCAAGCCAGACCCATGTATCGCCTGCCCGGCGGTATATATGGTGCATAATGGCAACTTGTGCAGTGCGTTCATCGAGGTCGCATTGATTGATGCAGATGGCGTCGATCCACACTTTGCGGGGCTCATGGCGTCTCCGAAGATCCAGCATCATATGAAACGCATTCCTCTGAACCCAAAGCTTGTGGTTACCGCAAGCAATCTGTTCTGGGTTCTCTGGGGAGCCCCAGGTATATGATGTGGCATCATAAGCGCCGGCAGACTCTTCTAGCGTCGTAGGAACGAGCTCTGTTTGGAGTGGCTCCTCGGGCCCCGCAGGATGAATGAGAAGAAGCCGGAGCGGGAGCCCACCTTTGAGAGGCTGATACAGGAGGGATGCGATTTCCGAATTCCACTTGTCCATTATGAAACCCACAGAGCTCACGTAATCCAGAGACGTCGCGTATGGTCAAAAGTAGGGACTGGCTGAGCGCTTGAGCTGACGTTGAATTAAGCAACCACAAAACCCACCATACTCCGCATTCCTTCGGGCCCATATGCATGGTTTCTATCGCCAAGGACACCATGAGCTAACTCCATAAAGATCCTAGGATGTCACCCCGTTTCGGAGCCAATCTTTTGTTTTGCACATGCTAAGCGAATCATGGTAGCAACTCTCACCGCAACCTGTTTCTTTGGAGTACAGCAAGTTCACCACTGCGTGAGAAAGTACAGTCCTCTTCACTTTTCCAAGACTTAGTACGGCAAGATAGAGGCGGTCCAGTGAGAGCTGTTAGCACTGTTAGCTTATAGTGGAAGAAGCCACTTCGAATACCAGACAAATCTTGCCTGTCGCGACCGGTATCTGCGTCACGATAAAGATGGATAATAATTAGTAAAATAATTCGTCTAGGCGTTGCAATCGTTGTAGCCTAAATTTCTCATCGCTTCGCCTATGTCTAGGCCATGGTTTCTTTGCGGTATGGCCACATACTGGAACTGTCTAGACCGGAGCCAATGTAGTCTAATATGCTAGGCAACTTCGTTCTTACAGTTACCTGTGGTTCTCTGGTATTTGTCAAATTAAGGATTTTCCACGAACTTCTATATTTAGATTCACCTCGTGATCGTTGCCGAGCCATCAAAACCCTTGAGCGTGAACTACCCGTTCCAAGTCCGTAAATGTTTTAGATAATGATATCGCCAATAAATCAAATTTCCGAAAACATAAGAGCTTGCGCTGTGTAAGTTATTATGTATCTAGGATTGTTGAGGGCTGTGGTGATTATCAGACAGCCATCGAGTCGAGACAATAACTATAGACATACGATTATGGCCTTTGCGCCGCAATCCGTCTCTACATCACACTACTTGCACGCGTGGCCGGGAGGAAGGCGCGAATCTCCTTGAGCGAGAAAATGCCTGTTAATCCCAGTTGGATTTATAACATCCTACCTAGACCGGGTCTGATAGCCTCGCAAGCATTGAACACAGCTCGTATGCGTTACATATACCCGACTCGGTGAGACACACTCGTAATCTTATCAAGTTTGAAGTTATTCAACTCTCGCCTACTTGAGAATATTGGCTCGCCTCGAAGATCAAAGGCGCCTATCCAATTCAGTCAATATCACCTATCAAGACCAGAATAAAGATCTAGCCGCATAATTTAGACCTAGACCGCTACGATGGATTTGTATTTCTTGAAAAGGGTCAAGTCCAAAAGTAGAGTCACGCCCCTGTTTAGAAACGTGCTTTCGAAAGCAAGTATCACACCGGCGTTAGTGGTGTCATTAGGAGAACTTGGATGAAAAATTCTTGTGGGATATGGATATAGGGTCATAAAGTTCATTGTAAATACAGGAGTCATTCGGTAATCTGCAAAGCCATAAGATTCCATTTACGTTAAACGTAGCAGGTCTGTCCCCTTTCAAGGGTGTAGTCGCTGCGTATAGGCATTCGTGCTCGTCGATATCTAGCCAGTTTCATGGTTCTCTGGACGATAGCGTAGGTCTTACCTCCTGTTACAATAGTCCATAGTCACGACTAGGGATATATGTTTCTGTCCAAGTTACACATACAATTGCTAAGTTAGTAAATATGCGATTATTGACATTGCTGTAATTCGCGATAGGACCTTTACTCTTGCCTGCTAAAAAAACAACTTGTTTCGATGCTTCTTGCGATTCGCGCCACAAAACTAATTAGCTGGTAGCCATCTCCAAAAACCTCCCAGTCTAAGAGAGCGATGGTAGGTTTGACCGCCAGGACGCAGTGTTGTCAGTAGCGTTACATAACCTAATCGGACAGACTTTGTGCGAACTAAATCTCCAACTCTCCTGTTCATTCAGTGTAAAAATCTGGTAGGTGGGGATTTTGTGGGACAACAAGAAAGACTGTAGTCACCAATGGAAGTGCATTTGAAAGGCCATTGCATGCAAGTCTCACACGAGATATGCGATGTCATGTATGCTTGAATCTGAATGTAAGATCTCATTAATGGGCATATTATCGTCTACCTGGCCCGATAGAACCAGCATTCTGAGTCCTGTTGCTTTAGAATATCATGAAACAAAGAGGGGGAGGGCACGTATTCAAGTGTTTGCAAGGGATAAAATACTCTCAAAATAGCCGCCCCTTGCTTATGTAACTTATGTAGCCTCCATAGTACTTGTTGTTGGCAAGACTGCGTATATAAACGATTGCCGCGGACTTATGTTGCAACATTTCCAAGGACAACTTACCTCTGAATAAATCAGCTTGATACGTTTCATTTAATCAATAAATTACTTCATCTGTGGGAGGCTTAGGGTTACTGTCAATAGGTACTCTTCCATTGTACAGGTACCTTGGTTCCGGCAATGTTTGCATTGTCCCTTACACAATGGAAGCGCCCAACCCACCTATGAATGTCCAAATCAAAACTGATTTCTTCACTTCTTGCCGTATAGAATTCTACGCACAAAACCAGGCGAGACTCTTCATGAAGACAAAATACAGCCATTCAACGCTCACATCTACGTTGGTGTAGGAATAATTCCAGCCATAAACACCCGGGCGATATAATTATCAGCTAACTGCCTACTCAATATGGACGCCCCATAGGGGAAAGACATCATTGAGGGCATTCAAGAAGCTATGTAGGCATGCTTGACCTAAACACTGACCCCATTGTCGTGTCAACAGACCTTGCCGCCGACTCTTGAGTACTTGGGTACCTGACTCTCGAGTCGTGTAGTACAACCTCTCACGTGGTCCCCCGACGACTGCCTCTCTACCTCCCTCGTGAAGCAAACATTCATTCCCTGAGTTACCTTGACATGTACCTATCCACTCCTGCCAACCTCCAGCATTACCTTCGTTGTACCCACAACTACAACGCCAACTCTCCTCTCGACCACTCATCCTTGACCTCCTCCTCTCAACCAACATCATCAGCCAGCCTTCAGCTTCGTTTCAGCGCCAACAGCAATAGACACGAACATCGCCAATGTTACTGTTCTCACCATCACTATCATCATCATCATCATCATTATCATGTTCTCCCTCTCCTCCTTCTCCTTCTCCTTCTCCTTCTCCTTCTGCTCCTTCTTCCTCTTCTCTTTCCTCCTCCTCCTTCTCCTCATCACTATCATCAACTGGTCTGCCGTCCGCCCTATCTACAAAATCATCACCATCTAGTAAGTTCGGTTGCGTACAAACCTATTTTCCTCAATATTTGCCTTGATCCCGCGCTTCTCATATATCAGAAGCCCAAGCGGCATCTAGTAACTGTATCCCTCTCGTAAAACGTTATCCTCACTGTGGAGCCCTTCATATATGTGCCTAGACAACCTTTGTCCATCCCTGTCTCCTAGGCACTGATCATATGTGCTTATGATCACTGACTCCGATTTTAGTGTGATGATCAACGCTTTATACACGGCGCAGGATGGGATGGTTGTCTTCGGTGTCTTTCTGTGCGGCCTCTTCGGCAGCAACGATGGAATGTTGCAGATGTCACAAGAACTCGCCCTCGACGTCTTCCTCTGCCTCGCCACAGGCATGGTGGCGAAGCATGTCGAGGTGGCCCCCGAGCCACACGACAACGTGCTCGCCGGGTTTGTCGTCTTTCTGGCCGGTGCATACTTTTGCACCAAGGACTGGCTTCGGGTCTCTCTTCTGGGAGCGTGGCTCCCATACTACTACCACGACAGCGACCGCGGCAAATGCGGGGCATATCTTGTCCTCGCATTTGTCGCGGCGCTGTCGCCATACCTCCGTGGAGCCTTTTGGGTTAGTATTCCGAATTCCTTCGATATCATTCTAGCGTGCTCCGAGAACGAGAGCTCGCTGCCAGTGACTTTTTTGTTCTTATGTCTTCTAACAACTCCCTGGGACCTTTCTCGTTTTCTTCCTTTTCCTTTCTCTCTCCCTCGATGATTAGCAAGTATTAACTGAATTTCTTCGAAAAATAGGACTTCGTGCCGCCGGTGGCCGCGGTGTTGCGGGACAACACCAGAAAGGCCCTCTCCAGGTGGCGGGTGCGCGCTCTCACCTACTTGGTGTCGGTGATACAAAATCACCTCCCGCCCTCTCACCCTGCGCCGCCGCCCCCACCTGGAGAGGAGCCGAAGAAGGCTTTAATGGTCGACACGAGCACGCAGACAGAGTCGTTCGCCAAGACCACCACCAATTGTAGCACACAAGTGTGCGAAGACGACCTAGTCGTTAGAAAAGGTCTTGGCGAACGGCTCTGTCCGCCAAAGGTACGAATTCTCAGCGCAGGACCACCCCCCACATGGGAATCCTCTCGCAGACGATGGAAGCGATTCTTAGTAAACCGCAAAAGGCCTGAGATCGCACCTACTGCTCGGCCGTCTGTTCCACCTACCGAGCCCCTGGGGCCGGTCGAGTCTGCGCCTGTCTCTTCTCCATCTCTTCCCATTCTTTCCTCAGAGTCGCCCACCTTCCGGCCAACAGAGGTGAAAGATCCAACGCCTCCATCATCGCCTCTCACATCTATTTCGCGACTAGTTCCAGCCCCCGCGCCTACGTCTCCAGATGCTTCCAATGTCCCTGTTGTTTCGGCCGCTGTTGCCTCGGTTGAACCGATTCCGGAGCCAGAGCCAGAGCCAGCACCAGCCATAGTGCCCGTCCAAACAGAGGATGCCAAGTCATCTCCATTAGCAGATGAGTGTGATCCTGACTCAGCTATACCATCAGAATGCGCGGATACTGTCGCGCCCCTAGTCCCGACAGCTGCCATTCGTCCTTCATCGGCTCTGTCAATGAGTCCTCTTCCCTCACTAGCCACTGAGTCCCCCGTCCCGAGTCACCCATCTCCTATACTCGAAGAGCCGCACACACCTGTTTCAAACTCAGTAACGTTTGAAGGATCATCTGCACCTGTACTTGCACCTGAACCATCGTCTGATCCATCCTCACCTCCTGCGGCAGCTACGCTGTTCCCACCATTGTCGAATACTATCATTCCACCTATTGCGGTATCTATTCCGTTTAACCCAATATCAGGGCCGTGGAAAGAACCGGATTCGACCGACGGAGCGAAGTCTCTCTTCTCCTTGCCATATCAGCCAGCCGATAATGTCAACGGAGTCAACCAACCCCCTAGAGGAAGTGTTGACCAATCACCAAATGATGAGGAAGTCACGAAGCTGCCCCTCCCCGTAACCCCAGCCCATTTTGACCCTCCGGCGACCAACTGGTTTAACGCTCCTATTGTTGCGCCCACCAGTCATATTGAAATAGATCTTGGAAGCACAAATGACGTTTCAGTGGAGTTACCCACTACAGACTTCAGTGGAACCCAAGTGCAAGAGACCAGCCAGGACAATGCACAAGTTGCATATGATGAGAATATAACCGTAGACCCATCCGCACCAGAATACTTCGGAACAGAGTTCATTGATAACCCGAACGCCGAACAGTTCACGCAGGAAGATATTGACGAGCTCAATAAAATCTTTGAAACCGAAAATGCACCCGCCGGCTCAAACGCTCCAGTTGAAGGTGGACAATTGGAAAATGCATTCGAAGCTGAGATTCCCGTTATCCAAGATCACCCCTCCGTTCCAAATTTCTTCGCTTCAGATCCACCCTCCTTTAGCTTGGGCGTTCCAGTTACGAGCAGCCAGTTAGAGAGTACATTCGAAGCTGAAATACCCTTTATTGAAGATCACCCCTCTGTTCCAGATCTCTTCGCTCCAGACCAACCCTCCTCCAGCTTGGACATTCCGATTACGAATGGCGAGTTGCAGACCACATTCGATGCTGAGATTCCTCTTATTGAAGATCGCTCCTCGATTCCTGATTCCTTCGCTCCCGATTTAGGTGAGCAAATGCAGGGCATCACTACCGACGCCTCGCACACCATCAATCATAATATCGATGATATGATGATTGATGAGAATGTCGCCCTTCCTCCCGAAGGTGACGACATTATTATGAAGGAAGATGGAAACGACAATGAGAGGATGGATGAGGATGGTCCCGAGTATCTGTCTAGCCATTCAGCGGATCTATCAGTTGCAGCCCTGGCTAGCTCGCAGAGCTCAGTTCCCATGTCCTGGACGTCTAATGCAACCGGTAGTGCAGCGCCGATCGAACTAGATGACCAGATGCATGATGTAGATCCAATGGATGAGAAGGTTGACACAGAAAACATGTTTGGGATCCAGCCAAGCACATCTGCAGCCTTGCTTACCGGACTTCCAACACCGGCTGATACGGACACTCAGATGGACGATGGTGCAACTGCATTCGGCGCTCCTGTCCACAATGTCCCCATGGGTTCTTTGCCGACGATTCCAGAAGTAACTCCAGAGGCACTTCCAGCCCAAACACCATCTCCCGAAACAGAAATGATTGATTCTGCTGTTGAGGATCAAGCTGGCGCAAACGGCGACTCCACGCATCCTCCACCTGGTTCTCCAGAGTCTACGGTTTCATCCGACTTTGAGGATCTGTTCGCCGCAGCAGAGATTACAGATATAGAGGAATTGGGCCTTCCAGGTGTTACCTCTGATGGTGCTGGACCTGGTACATCCGCTCCCGTCTCTGCTCCTACAGCTGCGCCTGTCTCTTCCGCTGCTCCCTCAACGCCCATTGCCGCGGCTCCTAACCCCGCCCCAGCGTCTACAGTTGTGTCCGCCTCTGTTGCCGCACCCTCAACACCGGTTCCCGCTAGTGCCACGCCCGCTGTTTTCACACCCGCAAATACAGCCGAAGCTTCTTCCTCCAGCTCCCCTGCGCCTACCAATGCCCGTCCGATGTTAGCGGCCATCTCTATTACGAGTAAGATGCCGCAACCACAGCGGCCGAGTGAGCCCCCTGTAGGCTTTAACAGTAAGTTATCAATATCCTTTCTCACTCCATACACAGAATAGAGGAAGTTTCCTCTAGAAATCCATGATCTTGAAGCCTCCCGTAACTGGTTACTGACATTGGATCCCGTAGTGAGCCCAAGTCCCACGGCGCCCAAGTTCAACTCACGTTTCGAGATATCAGACATACCGAAAAAACAGGAATGCAAGATCCTGGCTCTTAACCCCGGGAGAGGCCGACCTACCACGAAGCAGCGCATCACGACCCGTACAGAAGAGGTCTACGTAGAAGATTACCTAGAAAATGACGGATTCCGCCAGAAACCCACCTGGCACGAAAGAGGCCAACCACCGCTAGATGAAGTAGCGGTTGCGTGGCTCATGCAGCGAATGAACGCGTCTGCCGAAGAGGCCAGCAAGGATTGGGCAACCCATGAGGCCGCCATCGAGGAACAGACGAAGCTTGATTTAGCAGCCAAGAAGGCACGGGACAAGGCGATTATGGACGCCAAGCATAAGGCGAATCGAGAAGCTGCGATGCAGAGAATCAACAAGAAGAGGCAGGCGAAAGCCAAAGAAGCCTCTTCCGGTTCGAATTGTTTTATCAGTCAGTACCTTCCTTTCCCCCCTTCTATCTTATCCCAATGCCTGACGTTGAATCCCTGACTAACACGGACTGCTCTTGCTGCTCTTGCAGAACCCAAAAAGAAGGGCAAACCAAGCTGAGCAGAGAGTGATCCAAAGTCACGTGAGCTCGTGTTGGATTGGTCCGAGCGCCTTCGGCAGGTTAGCCCGAAGAGCGCGACGCACCGTTCGGCGTTGTGTCAGCCCTTTTTTCTTTTTTAAGCCGCTCCCGCTGACGCGGGCGATCACTTGAACGCGCAAGGATAAATGTGCACATATCGTAAGCCTACCTAGCTGTAATACCAAAGTTTACAGCACAGGTAACAGTGGACAGTGAACGGTGGACAGCAGGGTGAGCGCGGTGTGCAGTCTAGGTGCTGGTACACCAACAGTGCACTTAACCATCACCGGGGCCACTGAGCACGTTACCTGTTGTTATTATTATTATTGATTTTTCCCCAGATGTTTTGTTAAAAGCCGTGTACAGTACATAGGCATTTGAAACTCTAGAGACCCGCTGGTCTAGAGAATAGGTATGTAACCTCTTCAACGTCTCTGCAGGCACGCAGATGGAATAATATGTCTTCACACCAGAGAGGGGATACAATCAATTACACGATGAAGATTCTGATCAAACTTTCGAAATGTGTTCTGACTGACTGGCTGTGGCGTGTCCCAGGCTAAAGTCGCGCACCTGACCAACCTGTGCAGCATGTCTAGCATCCCACTAAGGCAAATGCGTGCAAGTCTCCAGCGCGTTTTAGTGGTGGCTACCTCCCTACCTAGAAGGTTACATGGATAGGTGGGCACCACACAGGTAGCGTCCGCTACTACCCCCCATGCGTGCGTGTACTTACCGGACAGGTTGTGTGCCTAGGAACTTGGAAGTATCGACTACTTAGGGTAACGACCAACATGGGTGCAAGCACGCGGTATCCCCGCCGTTACACTCCCAGATTTGGGTGCGCTGACCCAGGTTCCTAGCAACACAGAGGGCGCAGTGCCCATGTACCCGATACCTCGCACCTTTCACGCTTTGGAAGCATTTACGACCACGACTTCTCCTCTTCAACATCTTCTCTCAATAATCATGTTCACGACTTCAATTACCTCGTAAATCAATTATTCCAGTAGCTATTGCGTTGTATTACTGCCATGACCGCCGAGGTCACTCGACAGACGCCTATCTTGCTACCCCCTCCACGTCGTGTCTTACATACAGATACTTCTGCTCCAAGTACCTGCTTTGGACCTTGCATCCTCCCGAGCTTGGCTGAGCTGGCGACAACGCGTGTGCTCGCTTTCCACGCAACCCAGACAAAGAAAACGAATTAAACCGACTTTCTTTAGCTTTTGCCCGTCGTTCTCTCATATACAAATCTCTCTGAAACCCCCGAAGAGTCTCTATATTACCAATATCCGAGACTAAGGGAAACATAGGAACGCGATCTGAACTGGGTGGGCTGCACAGTACGCGACAAGTCGGCGCCCCTCGACTGCTTTGGGCAACGTCGCTCTCTCTCCCCTTCCCACCCCTCGTCCTGTTCCAGCCAACATGCCAGACATGTCGCAGCTTGCCAGCAGCAGCAGCAGTAGTAACCCGATCATGTCGCATGAGAACGTCGCCGGTTCCCAGCCGCGGTTCGCGTCCGGTAGCCAGTCTCAAAGCCACCAGACCCAGCTGTCTCAAGACTCGAGCAACGATTCCCAGGCCACTAACTCCACCTCCAATGACAACGATCGCGTCTTCACCCCTCCCGAGAGCGACAGCGAGAGTAGTCTCCGCCATGGCAACGACAACAATTCCTCCAGCCAGGAGTCCCAGCTGATGCACCTGTCTAATCTTGCCGCTCTGCAGCAGAAACTCGCCGTATCCCACGACGACGCCGACGCCGACGCCGACGCCAATGGGGCACAGTCCAGAAAGAGGATGGCTGACGGTGTCGTCAAGCATGCACGGCACCATTCTAATGCCTCGCCTGTGCGAATGGGTCATTCAAGGAATACAAGCACCGTCAGTGTTGCTTCGACGGCCGGGAGCCGCATCGGGGAGGTATATATAGTTATTCCCAATCGGAGCATGTGCTGCGCAGACGGTAGCTAACAATGTCCCTAGCTCTCTGCTGAGCTCAAAGCGAAGCTCTCTTATGCCATGGTCAAGGTGAACAACGGCTGGCAAAGTCACTCTATCGACGAAATTGAGTCATTGGCTTCACAAGCCGCCTCACCGGCTTCTAGCACATCGACGGTGCATGGGAGGCACGCCGCATCCGCAACCGCGAGCCCGCGGATAGCGCTTGCTGGGTTCCGACAAGCAGCTTCCCACCCGTCAAGTATGACTACAAGTCCCGTGTTCCAACATCCTCAGGGACGCACCTTTGAGTCTTATTGGAGAGAGAATGGCCCCAAGCTTCCTGGCACCGCATCTCCTATCTCACAAGTTCCCGCCCTAGCACCACCCGCTCCCATCCAGCCGCGCCAGGCGCTACCGACCAACCCCCGGCGCAACTCTAACGCAAGATACACACCTGCATACTTGTCCCATCAATCCTCACCTCACACGCCGTCACAACCAAGTCCTTTACAGAGTACACCGGGCCAATATCATGTCCGCACCCCCAGTGTCGATCCCATCCTCTTCTCGCCGCCCCAGAACCTCCGCGAGCAAGAGGCTCTGGAGACACTGTTATTCATGAGCAGCCCAGGGAACTCAGCTAACCTAAAGCACGCTTTCCCTACTCCCCAGACATCGCAGCCTCGGAATGGCACGCGGACCAACCTACCTACTTCTCGACTTGGGCATACAAATGAAACGACCAGTAGTCAAGGACGGAAGGCCTTGCCCACGGGACGGCCACAAGTGCAGCAGAAGCGTGTGGAATTCGAAAAGTCGCCACATACACCAGGTGGCCCAGAGACCGATGAGCCACATGGGTCCGCACAGGCACGGGCTATGCCGCGGCGAAGAACAATCAACGGTTCAATCTCCCGGCCTTCGCTGTTGATTCCTACCGGTTTAGGCGGCCGGCCACGGACGAAGCCGCCTTTAGGAGATGACGACGTGCAACGGATGATCGATCAAGCGGCAACAGCGGATAACTCCGACTTTTCCGAGTCGGAAGAGGAGATACTTCTGCCCCCAAGCAGTCAACGAAACCGGACTGGAGTTGGTGCGGGATAATTTCAATTTTCTTACGGACTGCATGTGTCGGTGGTTGTAATGCTACGACAGTTTTGGTAGGAGAGGATCTGGGGATTTCAAGGACACTATAAACCCTCAAAAAGTTGATCTCAAGCATCTTGCATGATAATGGCTTCTGCATCCCGGGTCCTATCATTGTCTTCTCTTCTTTTTTTTCTTTAACGATTACGAAGCTATGCACATGAGTTTTCCCCGTGTGCGTGCGTTTGTCATAGGCGACGGTGGTGGAGGTTCTGTTGCTGTTGTTTTTTTGGAAGCATCTTGGCGCATTTACAGGGGAAATTCATGAAGCATAATGAAAGACGAAGCGTGCTTGCTTATATTGAGGGGGCGTTAGGTGGCCTATTTCGAGTTGGTAAGGTCCTGCACAGCGAGCAGGCAAGCAAGCGGGAGGGATGAGAGCAGATGAATGTAAATACAGGCAGCAACCAGACCATGAAATACAGAGCCTGTAATGCGGAGTTGAATGAGTGTCTTGTCTACGTACGTATGGGTGTATTTATATAGGTGAATAATGTGATCCGGCGCGGATAGTCGACGTCTGCTGGCTGATGAAGAGCTAGTAGTCTTGTAACTATTTATTTACATACTCATTTTGGTAGACTAGAGGCTACGCGTTTTGAGATCTTCGATGGTTTCTGGGATCATGCTTGTTAGCTCACCTAAATTGGGTCTGGAACACATACTTAAGTAGTTAAGTAAGAGCGGTAGCCGTTACCGAGTCATTGGGATAAATAAGCTGCATTTGTACATAAGATACAAGGCTAGGGCTACCAGGATATTTGAGACTCGTTAACTCGGTGACTGACTCGCGTTGTATAGTCCCTGGGTTTGTTTTGTTGACTGCAGGAGGTGTATACATTTGTATGTAGATGGGGAATGAATAGGGAGGTAGGTAGGCACGTGATTGTGGTATCTATGATGGTCGGGAGCAAATGCTCCAGCCTGTCCTGCTTGCACGTTAGTAGATAAATAGGAGGTAAGGCTAAACTGGAGGTTGAGCCGTTGGTGGAGGGGTTCGGGAATAGAAGGATTGCTCAAGGAGACAGCAGGTAGGAAGTTATACCCGCCCCTTCCTTGTCTATCGAGTTGCTTGAAGTGGTTGGCTTGGTGCGAATCTTCAGATTCGGGATACACACAGGCCCATCGAGGTTGGGCAATATATGTCTCCAAAGCAACGTCTGAGGTAACGCATTCACCTGGGTTCATAAGGCGTGACAGTATTGCGTATGAGGTACCTAAGTAATGGTACTCTTTTCCAATTTCATCTGATGAGCAAAAGTCTTTGGGGAATAGAAGGCAGTCACTTTCTGTTTATGGCGTGCCTGCTGCCTTAGTAGTAGACGAGCAGACCTCTCTTTCTTTATCTCTCGCTGGTGAAGGGGTGGGCGCGACTCACAATATGCAAGAAGAGACCGCCTTATTCGTTCTTAAGTACCTATCTAAAGTACATACATCCTCGAGAGTACACCTGCGTTTTAACACAAGATATTGCGAACACACTACTAGATACTGCCTTCTTAGTCATCTCATTACGCCTGGCATCCCGGCTGGAACTGCGCTGGTTGAAGGTAGGTACGCGTGTTATCTCATAAGACTACTCATGATGACAACTAGCCTACCCAAACTTGTGACAGAGCACCTTCCAATTCGATATTTCTGGTAGTATCAACGTGTATAATCACATTGATTATGTTGATTACATACGTTTAGTCGATAATCAACAGCCTGCCTTGTCATTATTCCCTGGCTAATGGGCACTCTTCTCTCGGCAATTGATACTCCCAACGCGGTTGGAGCGGTACTTCGAAAGCCCCTTCATATTTTCAACTCCCCTCCCCTCATAAGGTGGCCAACACCTACATCCAAAGTACTCGAAAAGATATCGAAACAATGATCACACTTGACAACACTCGGAACATCCATGACACAAACTAATGTCCTCAGTCTGATTCGTTACACCGCGTTTTCAAGAAACTCAACTTGATACCGTCAACAATAGAGAGACCCTGGGATGACACCAGCGTCAATGCGCCCCAGCAGAGTAGGTACTTCGATACAAGTGGTCAGTCGAGAGGGAACCCATTCAATAAAAAACACTTCATTTCATATATGTTAACATGTTCCAGGTACTGGAGACGGCTATTTGACCACTTATACCCAGACTCATCCTTCTGTGTCTAACGACAACCCTACGTTTGGTGCTACCCCTGAATGGAACAACGGCGTTGGACGTGTTGGTAATCTTAGTCCTTCTAATTGGGGACACGAAGCGATGAATGAGGTCCTTGAAATGGACGGCGAAAGCCATAAGAGCGAGCCCGAAGAGGAGCCCTTTGCGATTCGTGAACGGAAAACCTCGCTTAGGGCCCGTCTTATTAGGGGTCAATATGAGCCTCAGGTTCTTGGCATGCGAGCCTTCAAGATGAGAAAAGGTTGTCGTAGTATCGCTTTTTAGTCTCTTTCTTATTAGGACGTGGATGCTAATATTCTGTAACAGCCGCTACCCAGGCGCCCACAAACCCCGTCAATATCCCCAAACCTTGTCGGGAATTTCTTGTTCAAAAGAAGTCCAGGTCAAACGCTATCGCTGTTCAACCTTTAGAAATCCTTGAGACTATTGATAGTGGAGCGGAAATTCAACCCAACCTAAGGATCGCATATAAGAGCACTCCAATTCACCAACTGCGCTTCCCCGAGGCTCTTGTACTCTCAATTCAGAAGAATGCCCTCAATTGGCGACTCAAAAAGCACTCTCCCAATTCAGTTTTCGTTGTCCTTCGCATTATTGGCGACGACGTTCCTGACACCCATGTCTTCGAGAGCCTATCCGACGCTACGGCCGACGCTCTTCACCTCATCGCTTATAAGCATCCGGAGTTGTTTATTTTAACCCGGGATGAGAAATATGACGGAAGGGAGATCAAGGTTGAGAATACTGAGCGAGTTTCTACCGCGATGAAGCGGATCACAGCTCCACCAGTTTCCAGAATAACCCACCCAGTTGGTAGGAAGACCCGTCGATTTGCCCCTAACACAAGCAGAAGCTCTGAAACGGAAGGCGTTAAGCAAGGACACCCGATATTCTTAATCAAAGAAGAAGACCCGGAATTGCCTCCGCGTCGGCGCATTCCGGAGCCTGCACCAGACTTGAATAACAGGGGACAACTCTTGCTTAAAGATACCCCTGAGCCAACATATGTTTTCTTGGGGAAACATAAGATCACTCAGTTTGGCTTGAAGATGGAAGCTACTCGCCCCGATAGAGTTGTGGTCAAGGTCCATGTTCGCCTAAATACCCTGCGCAAGCCGACTCGAAAGTAACGCGGCAAGCCAGCTTGGAATAGAAGAACCGAATCTTCTTATCAGTACCCTATTATCGATGGGTGCTGTGCTTATATGAGATGTTGAGGTATATACTGCATTTGGTTGAGGAAGGAATCCTTGTCCCCAGTGACGGGGGACTTACCCGCAATGTCGTTGGTGATGAGACTAAGTGGACGAATGCTTGTTTATTAGCAAGCTGGTATAGTAATGGAGATCGCACAGTATGAACATGGCATAATGCAGATTATGGCGCAATGGCGGCGCTGGAATAATCATTTGAAGTTATGTCAACCTGATGATAACAGAAGCTATATTCGCATAGTTGGTAATAATCGGATGAGTTTAATTATATTTTTCATTTTGCCTTCGACTCCAACATCCAAATAGAGCTTCACACCTTCAAACTATTTACCTAGGTAAGTATATACTGACTAAAATCAGATGCCCTTTCTCTCACGAAACTGTGAGCGTTGTCGTCTGCCGAACGTCACGACTGCTGGAACCAACGTAGAAAGTGAACTCGCCCGCGGGGATGACCCAGTTCTGCTTGCTCGTGTCCCAGACACTGATATCGCGCCGTAGCAGCTTGAACGAGACAGTGCCCTTGGCGCCTGCCTCGAGCGGGATCTTCTCGAAACCGCGTAGTTGCTTGGGCGGCGCGTTGGCCGACGCCGGATAGCCTACGTAGAGTTGCGCTACCTCGGCGCCCTTCACGTTCCCGCTGTTGGCGACCGTCACACTCACCGTTGCGACTGTGTCCCAGAGATCGGCCCGGCCGCCGGGAATCGTGTTTCCTGTGGCGGCGCCGGATTTGGGGGTTCCTTCTACAGCGATGGCGGAGTAGGTGAAGTTTGTGTAGGCTGGTAGGGTGTTAGTCTTGAGAGCGATGATAAGGGAATAGGGATGGCGGAGGAGAGGAGGAGACTTACATAGACCGAAACCAAACTCGTACCGAGGAGCGATGTTTGCCTTGTCGAAGTGGCGGTAGTCGATGTACAATCCCTCGGCAAAGTTGTCATTCCCCCTCTGGATAGAAGTGCCGTAGTCCGACGGCGACTTGGCGATGGTATACGGCAGCTTGCCTGAGGGAGATGTGGCGCCGTACAGAATATCCACAAGCGCATTGCCGTTCTCCTGCGATGGCAGGCCCGCCCACACGATGGCCTTGACATTAGGCTGCGCTAGGATGGTCTCCAGGATAATAGGGCCCACGGAGTGCACCACCACGATAACGTTCTTGTTGATCGCCGCCACGGCCTTGACCAGGTCGTTTCCGTTGTGCCATGGGTCCAGGTTGTTCCTGTCTCCCGCGTTGCCCTCCACGGTGATGTACCCCTCGCCCGCGTCCGAGGTGATGAAGACGATGGCTGCGTCAGCGCCGTTCACGGCGTTACTTACACCGCTCGTGCTGTCTGTCGATGACACGCTGACGGTTGTCCCGTCTGCTTGAGCCCGAGTCTTGATTGCATCTGCTGGTGCTACGAAGTATGGGTATGCGGCGGTTCCCGAACCCCATCCCATTCCTAGCGCGCCGGTGTTGCAGCCTTGATCGCTGCATGCATTCTGTGCGTGTTGGCCCGCGACGGCAGCAGAGCCGACGAGGCCGAGCTTTGCTGGCTTCTTTAGCGGGAGAATGTTGTTGTCGTTCTTGAGGAGAACTGTGGGTTGGAGTTAGTGGTTTTGCGCTCTTGGGTCAAATGGGGGTTTCATATAAAGGAGATTATAAAAGGACTCTAAAGATGAATATCATACCGATGCCGTCGCGTGCGGTCGCGCGAATGTTCGTCTTGCTGTACCCACACAGTTAGCCTCGAGCTACGCGTATCCTAGCATGGAGTTTCAACGTACTGCGTCCCTTGCACGTTCGCATTGAGGTTGACACTGGGGTAACTTGTATCTTGGCCGAGAAGATACCACGCTGCGAGAATTCGGCGGCCCATATCGTCCACTCGAGATTGTGGCACACTTCCGCTGCTAACGGCCTGGCTGAGCTTGGATCCCCAGAGGACTGTTCCACCGTTGAAGTCGGAGCCCGGCATCGTCATGTCCAGGCCAGTGTTGGCCGCCGCCTCTGTGCTGTGCTGTGCGTTCCACTACGGTCGTTTTGGATTAGCAATTTGCTGTTTTAAGCGCCACATGGGAGACATTTCATGACCGCGCGAAAGTCTCTTAGAGGATATTTCGAATGTTGAGAGTTGATCGCTTACATCAGTCATAACGAAGCCCTTGAAGCCAAGGTGCCCCTTCAAAAGCTTATTCATAATCGCGTCATTCTCGCAAGCCCAAGTTCCCTACACGGCAGGTTAGAGTGTGAGCCCAGAAGCATGCAGGCAAGGAATGGGTGTTTACGTTGATCTTGTTGTACGAGCACATGACAGATGCTACGTTCGCGTGGACGGCATCTGCAAATGGCCAAAGATACAGCTCGTGCATCGTGCGGTCGTCGACGGTCGAACTCATGGTATCACGGTTAAGCTCCTGCTCGTTGAGGATATAGTGCTTCGCAGTCGCTTGGACTCCGGCGCTCTGTATTCCCTTAATCGTCTCGGCCATGGCAATGCCCTGCAGATACGGATCGGCGCCAAAGCCCTCCCAGTTCCTGCCACCGAGGGCGTTCTTACCCAATGGCCCTGCGACAGGGCCTAAGAGGTTGTGGACACCTACCCCCTTTGTCTCCTCGCCCATGAACTGTCCTCGTTCCCGGATCAGAGCTCGGTCAAAGGTTGACGCGGCTTGGATACCCGGGGTGAAGGCGTTCACCCCCTTGGCGTAGCGAACGCCGAGAGGGCCATCTTGGATACAGAGTGATGGGTATCTTATCGAGCTGATAGCGGGCGTGTTACCAACGCAGGCACCTTTGCCCCAGCCCACTCCGGTCACGAGGTTGATCTTGTCGCTCGACGACAACTTAGAAAGGGAGGCATTGGCTTTCGCATAGGCCTCGTCCCAAGTCAGGGCTCGCTTTTCCAAAGTGGCATCGGCAGGGACTGCGATGGTTGCCGAAGCAGCCGACAGTGCCGTAGCGAGTGTTTGGAACCTCATCGTGCAGCGGCGTAAAAGAGCAACAACGGCCCGGCAAGAATCACGGTCTTTTGGCCTTCGCGATCTGACAAGGCTCAACGACAAGGGAAGGACAGCGCGTCTCTGCCATCTTATACCTCACGGATCACGGCATGGTACCCTTTTTTCCCATTCTGTGCTGTGGCAGGCCTTGCTGGAATGACCCCACACCTAATATGCGGCGGTCTTGAATAGTCCATGCAGAGCGCATGGTGCTGTACCCTGCGAGTCAGCCAGATCGGGTAGACTGCGGAAGAGGCGGAGAGCATCAACAACCTTGCCCTCGCTCCTTATGGCGGGGACGATTGTAGATTGGCTCGTCTCCGTCTCGCCTCTCGGCAAATGCTCGGGTGGCTGCTCTTGCATGGCGTCTCGTGAGGTCGAGACAGTCTTGGTGCAGCGCGCCGAGAGGGAGTGCGTGCGGAGTCTGCTTCCGGGCCGTGTTTCCCTCGTGTTAAACTCTATGGGGTCGCCCGTCTCCCCGCGTATTGAGCCAAATGAGGCACATCTTTGTAGATCAAGTGAGGCGCCATTTTCTATTCGGATTATCAGAGGCGCCGCCTAAATACCAAGTGCTGGGCACTCGGCCCAAGCTACATATTTCAATGCATGTAATGGCCATTGCCAGCTCGTACATCTCCGCCGACGAGACATGAAGATGCCAAGCCGTCTCTTTGAAGATCTTCCACAAATCACCCCAATTCGCTGCGGGGCTTCTTGCTTCTTGCGACCTGTTTGTTATTATCTAATACACCGGGGACAGCGGAAATGAGCCCTTCATTACCAAGATGCCAACGTAGGTAGGTCAGGTAGGTGACTATATGTCAAGAGAGCCAAGCTATATATAGGTGTTGGCTCCTGTCATGTGGTTTACAGGCAAGTTTCACATTGAATGGCTACCATGGAGAAGCAGATTCTGCCAGATCCCGCTCGGAACTCCTCCCGAAAAGTTCCATCCACTCCGGGCGGCGATTGGCCTGGGGTCATTACGATCGACAGGGGAACAATATATATTCTGTTATGTGCCCTGTTTACTGGCAAAGTGCAATATCACGATGCTGTTCCGTACGTCTACCTATCTATTTCTGAGCCACCAAGCATGCTAAACTGCAGCTATAGGTGCGCCAATGAGTCTCCAAGTTAGCTAGTGATAGTTCGTTCGTGCTGAATTAGGTACTATCTGTCACTGGTCAGCCATCCAATTCTAGGCATGTTCATTTAACTTGGTCTTATTTGCGGCGAATGAAGGGGATGTCTGTCTCTCGAAGCTCGCGACGTTGCGCATCCG
Organism: Xylaria sp. MSU_SB201401; assembly: GCA_002288965.1. NCBI lineage: Eukaryota > Fungi > Ascomycota > Sordariomycetes > Xylariales > Xylariaceae > Xylaria > Xylaria sp. MSU_SB201401. The sequence continues at coordinate 100,239 of NPFG01000049.1, forward strand.
CTTTTTATGCGCCCTTCGAGCGATTAGACGGCGCTCAAGTGCCCCGGAGGATAGATGGATTCGCGCCTCTGTAGGTCGAAGGACCATAAGAGGTAAGGTTTCTCTTAGCTGGCGCTGCATTTGAACGCCCTAAAGACGGCAAAACCATCGGCTCCGGGTTGGTGTCATTGGTGAGTCAGTATCGCGGCACCCGACGAAGCTAAGGCCCTCCGTAACAAGCCACTTTTCGCTTATGCTGGCGCCCTATATCGGACTGCCGTATCGGAGGTCGCTACTTATATGAGTCTATACATATTGTGTTAATGAAGACGAATCAAATGTATGGGTCGCTAGCATACTTTAAATTGATAGTTTACGCTTACCGATCTCATTCATTGCTCTGCCTCACATCATCGTCTATTGAAGGTTACCCTCAAGCAAGTCGGATATCCAGAAATATGTCTCGTAAGAAACCATTGTACGGTAAAAGGATGCTCCAGCATTTCGAATTCGATCCTGAGTACCGGAATCTTAATCATGGTAGGATGGGTAACACCAAGCTTGACGAATGATATTAACTGGTACTGGCAGGATCGTTTGGGGCGGCACCGCGCGAGATTAGAAAAGTCATGCAACAACACCGAGACATCTGTGAATCCAGGCCGGACAGTTATGTCCGATACGAGTATCCCCTCATCCTAGACGAGAACAGGGCAGCAATGGCAAAATTTCTCAACGCCCCTGTCGACACAGTCGTTTTTGTCCCAAATGCTACGACGGGAATTGACACTATCTTTCGGAATCTGACATGGGATGCTGATGGCAATGACGAGATCATCTACTTCAGCACCATTTACGGCGCATGCGCCAAGGTCATTGATTATGTCGTGGATAACAGCTCGGGCAAGGTCTCATCACGCGCCGTGCCCCTCTCGTATCCGTGCGAGGACGAGGACGTTGTGCAAGCCTTCCATTCGGCTCTAGAGGACAGCGCGAACGCAGGGAAGCGCGCCAAGATATGCTTGTTCGACACTGTCTCGAGCCTCCCCGGCGTCTGTTTTCCCTACAAAGCGATCACCAAGGCATGCCGTGCTGCTGGGGTTCTAAGTCTCGTGGATGGTGCCCAAGCCGTCGGGCAGATCCCCATCGACCTCGGCAGCCTCGATCCCGACTTCTTCGTGTCGAATTGTCACAAGTGGCTCTTTGTCCCTAGAAGTTGTGCTGTGTTCTACGTCCCGCAGCGTAATCAACACATGATCACGGCTTCCTTGCCGACCTCTCATGGCTACGTTCCCAGGTCTGGGTCAAGGTTCAATCCCCTGCCGCCGTCAAGCAAACCCGCATTTGTGAATAATTTCGAATTCGTCGGCACACTCGATACAAGCGCGTATGTCTGCGTGAAGGAGGCTATTGAGTGGCGCCAGCGCGTTCTTGGAGGCGAGGAAGCGATCTGTAAGTAACCTCAAAATCTCCATTATCCCCAAGCACGAGGAGAAATCTCGGGCTAGCATTTGCTAATCCTACGTGTTGAAGTCAATTACTGTCAAACTCTGGCCGAGTCTGGGGGCCAGGAAGTCGCTCGTATACTGGGCACTGGAGTGATGGAAAACTCAGCCAAGACTCTGTCAAAGTGCGCCATGATCAATGTCGCCCTGCCCCTTGCTGTCGAGGATGCACCAATCGTGACACAGCATTGGATAATGCGGAGGCTAGTTGAAGAACACAAGACATTCATTCCTATGATTGCCCACGCCGGCAAAATATGGGCTAGGCTGAGCGCGCAGGTATATACAGATATGGATGATTTTGTTTGGGCTGGCCATCAACTTCTCGAACTTTGTAATAGGGTGAAAAGAGGCGATGCCAAGTAGATAGTTAGTTGGATGTGCATCACTGAAAGTCTAGAGATACGTAGATATCCAAAGAATGAGAAGGCAATCTGGACATCGGTATATACGATATATATATATTTCATGCATGTACAGGTCTATATGCTATGTAAATACATATCTTCCTTGTTTAACTTTGCTATTGGATGAAGGTACATGTAATCCAATGGGTGGAAGACGACAAAGCAGATAAAACTCCAACTGACTGCAAACCCTTACCAAAATTAAACGATGCAAGTATATATAGTGACGAATTGAAAAGAGAGAGAAAAGAAAATCAATCGGTAAAGAAGGTGATGTAAACCTTCATGCCATCTGACTATCCGTTCAATATGCCGACAACAGGTCGTTGACTTGGATGAGACCAGGAGCAGCAAGCGTATTGGCAACGAGCGCATCGGCATTGGGGAAGTTGGATGAGTTGGTCAGCGCAGCAATGCTTAGTCCCTCCATAATATTCTCGGTGAAAGGGAACAGGGCATCGAATGTGAGCACGCCGCCTTCGAACTTCGGGTTGATGATAGGCTCCGAGATGGGCAGTTGCTGGCCGACAAGGTACGTGACGAAGAGACCGGAGAAGTCAGAACCCTCGTTGATCTCGGGATTGCCGGACAAGTCAGCGGAGAAGGTGAGGTACATATCGCGCGGCTGGGCAGGGGTGATGACGTTCAGCGCCGGGAAGATCGGGATCGGGATCTGCGCGATATCAAAGGGGCACGAGACGATGAATTGCTGCAGCGCCGAGAAGGCGAAGGCGGCGACATTGGTCGTGAGGAAGGGCTTCTCGGATGGCTTGCGGTTCAGGAGGAGTCTGTAGAAACCATTCTGCTCGCCCTCTTGGCCGATAACGGAAGCGACTGCGCGCACGGGGCCATCATCACCGTTTTTCGCAAAGGATTGCTCGGCATCCTGCAACGTGCCCAGGACCACTGCAGTCAAGGTCTCTGCAAGATTGATAGCTTCTGGGAGACTGGCGACTGGGAACTTGTACGTGCACGGTTCCGGGACCAGGGGTGCATTGAAGTGCTTAAGATTATTAACTGCCGTGATAGCGTGGAGCTCCTCTTGCTGTGTCGAGGTTAATACCTTTCATAAGGGATATGTTCAAGTGCGGTTTCACTTACGGCTTTGACTGTATCTAGGATCTCAAGCAGTGTAGCCTGCGAGTATCCAGTGGAGTTGGATGCAAAACCAGGTACATAGTTCGTGATGTTCTTAATAATTTGGTCAAAGAAACTGACTTCCAGGTTTTCATTGAAAGCAATGAGCTGGAAGTTAGTGATGCCCGCTTGGCTAAGAGAGTCAGGCGGAGGCAAGTTGGAGAGCAGGCCGTCAGCCTTCTGTTCGATGCTGAGCAGCTGTTGTGGGTTGGGATTCGGGAACCCATCGTCGACAGGCGGCGTACGCGGTGCGACGTAAGCTGCAGCTAAGCCCATCAAGGCAGCAGAGCTAATGAGACGTCCAGTAACCATGGTTGCTTAGAATATAAAATATAATTCAATCCAAATAAAGTAGTGGCGATTATGACTTCTCAGTACCCTAGGTGTTCTGTACAACTCGGAGATGCTATAGAATGGAGTGAACTTGTGGATTAAGGTAACATTGTGAGCAGGCGACACTTGCGAATTTATATCTTCCCGGATGCCTCTCATCTTCTCATGGTGGTCATCTACGCCACCAGGTTCTATGGCAGTGCAGAAGCTCAATAGCAAACTCAAAATTGATGATAGGCAATTAGATCTCTGTCCCGGTGGGTTGGAATAGATCGGTAATAACGGTCAGCGAATACGACCCGGGAACGTGGTATAGCCGCCCGGAACTCTTTCATCCCATCGCTGCGCAGATCTGCAAGCCCGGCAGCTAAGGTCTGTGCATTCGTAGCCTGCATGGTATTGGGCGAGCAGCGGTGTGCTGATCTCCCTGCTATTCTATTTTGGCCGTGGCGAAGCCACCCGCAGTGCTGACGTCGGCCATTATTAACCAATGATATAGCGAGAAAGGATAGCAAAATAGAAAAATGGAAGACAAAACCAGAATAGGGAAATAAAAGAAAACCAACAACAACGACACACCCTCTGGAAGTGCTATGTTTAGTTTTCAGTTCTACTGCGATCAAAGTCCTCCACATGACTATCCTCATGTATGCACTTCACGCGTTGAGATACTGGCATCAACCGGATGACCGACGAGCATAAATGTGGCTGACTGACATAAGCTACTAGTTCCGGTATTAACAACCTCCGAGAGATTAAGGTAAACAGGAAATTAAATCACATGGAAATAAGGCAGAGTTATTTCAGCTGAAAACGCATAGGCATTACGGGATATTCTGGCGCTCTTAGAGGTTCCAGTTTCTCTGCCTATCTGTAGGCGATTGTTGATTTCGCGATATATTGTAAGAACAGAAAGGTTCTTGGTTTTCACCATGTTGTCTCTTACCATGAGATGCGCATGCCCTGAATTTTGTTCATTTAACTAAGTCCCATACTCTAGATAGAGACCGCCTCAGGCATTATTAGAAGCTGGGTTGCCCAACAATCTCACTAAAATAAATAGAGATGCGGGCGACAGTAAGAACCATGCCATCACTCACACACTGCTCTTCGTTGCGTGACGATAGGAGTGTAGGTACTGGTAGGACTCTATGGAATCGGATCATGTTCAACGTTCCCACCGCACTTTATTGCCTTCTTGAGTATGAAAATGATTATCCCAATCATTGCTCTCGCTGTTGTTGCTGATTGATAATACCTGGCTGATGTCATGAAGCCACTAGGATTACAACGGGGAAATCCCTTCTAGGCAGTTCTTGCCCGGGTATGAACATTTTGATTGATTCAATCTCGTTCAATAATATATTTCATACAGTATCCTTGTCGTTGCGTCGCCGTAGCTGATCTAATCTTTTGTTGTCTGCCCATCCATATCAGCTGCGTATGTGAAAAAGTCATAGCATCTTTGCTCGTAAGAGCTCAGAAGGCTTAATGAGCAATACTACCTTTGGGGTAGTGGATTTAAATTCCATTCGATCGTAGAGGTCAAAAACCTAATGACAACGCTATCCATGACCTCAGACTAGTGAATGGTGCGTGAAGGAGCCTACGAATACAATATTGGCAGAGCCATACTTCATCTTAACATCGTTGAGAGTTAAACCGCTCTGGAAGACCTGAACAGGCTGAGGGCTAGCCGGGACGGATTTAAAGCACATAAAGCCATATAGGCAACCACTGACACCTTGTAAGCGGAATGAAGTCCTGTGTCTGTCTAAATGAAAAAGATGAAGCTGATGACGCGGTGCTGTCATTTTTTAATAGCCTATGAAGAGGCCAATCTGTCCTAGGGGCTGAGCGAAAACGATTTCGTAACGACGATGAGATATTGAAACTACTTGACGGACAAATGATATAGGCTGCTAAGCACTAGATCTTTAGTAAAGTCTTCAAACGTTTTGGGAGCGATCAAGTTTCTTTGAACTAGGACAAGTTGTCACTTGTTACTACCAGCCATGGTTTATCGCTAGGTAGTTAGTTAGTCTATTTGATAAAGTGTGATTAAGACGATAGATACACTAGATTTATTTTACAACCTAGCACCAACTAAACTAGTCCAAGCCATACTCTCTCTGAGCAGGCACTCACAAGATCAGATTATAATGACAAAGATTAGGAACTAGCAATACATCACAGAACACTAAAGGCCTCGTGGCCCAATGGCAAGGCGTCTGACTACGATAGTTCTCACTACATTCTGGGGGTCGAACCCGGAATCGTGGCACTATATAATCAGGAGATTCTGGGTTCGATCCCCAGCGAGGTCATTCCTTTCATGTTCAGAAACATCAGGTCTTTTTGTATTTTGTATTTTGTGGTTTGCACCAGTTGAGCCTTTAAATATCACAATGTTGCCTAGATAGGTAAAATTCACAGTATATTTTATGTGCAGGAACAGGGACGGACGGACGGTCTGTGGTTGAGTTGGTAAGATGCACTGTAAGGTGCGTGATAATCATTTGGTGGCTTCTATCTAGTTCACTGGTGATCGAGTGACCCCTCGATTACTTGTTTACCTCGCTTATCTATGGGTGATCGCAGTAACTCGGTGGCTGATTACATGACCCGTGGTCATGGTGCGTTCCTTACTAGCCCCGCACGTCATTTCGCACCTATTCCTTCCTTGATTGGCCCTTGGCCTTCCCAGCTGTCGATCTTCTGTTGGTTTCTAACACTTAACCTATAATTAACAGACTTGCTTTTAAGATTAAACGGAACTACTGTTCTCTGCGGAATTTATAGAAATAATATATTAAACACTAAAATCACAGAATATTAGTAATCGATTATAGTGACTCCGTAAAAAGAAATAGGGAGAGGTAAAAGTGAGTTTAATATTAGCTATTATATCCTTCCTAATTTTAAAAAGGTAATATTACTAAGATAAAAAGTAATTTTATAATTAAATAACAAAGTGGTTATAAGATTGCTACTATTGAATTTGGAAAATAAAGCGGATTCTTAGGTTTAGAATAATTCAGTTATATAAGAGGGGATAGGGAGCTTAATAATACCATTTATTCAGACGAAATACACACTATACCCCCTGTGATGCCTCACTTCCCGTGTCCACATCATCAACTCTCTTAGTAGCTATGGTATCTGACGGCAATAGATATGCGCTGTCTTCTCGTGCCCTACCCCAAATTCGTTGTAAGGATTTCATTATCGTACAAGCGTCCGCGCGCTGTTTGATACAAGCATTGGGTAACGAGGAGGAGGTTGCTGAGGCAAGATCAAAAATGAGACTAGCGTCAGGAGACGCCGATAACTCCGCCATTGGCTCAGCAGGAAGAGTCGATGCAAGTGACGACGAATCCTTGTCGAAGCTACCCCCCGGAGGCAGGGAAATCACCAGCATTTGATTTGACACCACTCTGACCAGGTCCCCCAGCGATGTATCAACTGTCCACGCTTCATGCCGCATAAAATTCTCCAATCGCCTACGAACCGCGGAATGCAAGTCTGCTTGCGAGCCCCCCTGATTCCCGGGTTTAATATTGAAGAAGGTGGCCTGGCCCGTTCCATTTTGGGTGTCTCGGGTGAGTCCTTCCAGTCCGGCTGGACCATCCAATAGCCAGACAACAAACTCGAAGAAAATACACCCCATGGACCAAACGTCATAGAGCCTGGATCTTGGTCTGTTGATAGAAACCACGGCTTCGGGGGCTTCATATGTCATAGTTCCAATCCGCGTCTCCGTTGGCTGCGATCTGCAACTAGTTTGGTACTGGTGGCACCGGGCCTGCCCCATATCGGAAATTTTCAAAGTTCCGATGCCGCCCTCATGCTCATTTTCGAGGAATATAAGAATATTTTCTGGTTTGAGATCACCGTGCCGGAATTGTTCCTTGTGCATTAGGCAAAGGGCATGCATAAGACCCGTCAGTTGCTCGAGAACCTCCAACATGAATTCCCGGTTCAGGGGGCGAGGGTCCTTCACCCAGAATTCTCTCAAATTCCCTCCATTGGCCCATGGAAACAAGATGTAATGTCGGTCACCTCGTGAAAAGGAACCGCTAAGCGTAACCAAGTGGTTGTGATCAAAATCGGCCAGCTTTTCAAGTATCGACACCTCCCGGTCAAACAAATTGACCGGACCGAAGCCACTCGGCATCTCCGAGGTTGGACGGAGCTCCTTTATGGCTAGTAGTGTATTGTTCCGATTCATCTGTAAATAGTCAGTCTTCGGTTGGCAATACTGATAGGAATTGCTGCGGCCTTACAGAAAAATCAGTGCTTCGATGACTGGGATGGATTTCTACCTGATACACATCACTAAAGAAACTTGACTTGCGAGGTTCGTGGCTGAGTGGTGGTTCAATAAATGGTAGAATACATTTTAGTTGGAGTTTTTGGGTGCGGCGGTCGTGTGAGAATACTGGAGCGAGGAACTTCCACTGCTCGTTGTAAAACATCCGCAGCATAACCATATCCCACGGCGAGCTGTGGAAGACGTTGAAAGCAGGCGGGTGATTACATTCTCTATCAACATTGTTTATCTTGCAATTATCAGGGTTAATATCCCGAGTAATCGGAAGGTGATCGTCCGAGAAGTCGTACTGTTGCAGTGATTCAAGAGCCGGAATAATTTCAATGCCGGTAACAGCGAGAATCGCGAACAGTTTCCTGGCTTTCATGATTACAAACTCAGCCAGTGTCCGTGTTATGCTATCGTCCTCAGTTGAAGATTTGATAACTCTTTGGACAATCTCAGCCGTGATTAGACTCTGAAAAGAGTCCTGCGGAAGGAAGTCTTGGTGATCAATGGCACTCTCGACATATGCTTTTACAATAGATTCCCTGAAGGCCTTCAGTACTGGGTTTGTATAACGTGGATTTTCACCCCCCGCCTGAGGAAGCAGTAAATCATCGGTAGCTTCGCCCTGTTGCTTAACTATTTTGTCAAAGCTGTCAAAGGTGGCCTTTTTCGAGTCGCCAGATCCCGTAGATGGAGTATTATCTCCGATATTTCGGATTGAAAGGAGAGCTAGTGATCTGAGATGGGTAGCAATGTGTCTTGTAATAGTGTCTAGGTCTTGGTGGGGGGTACTCATGCAAGAATCAGCTGCAGGTTTGAGCTGACTTGATACATGTTCTTCATCCAAGATATTACTGTTGCTGTCAGGTTTTCCTCGTAGCACTACCTCACTATCCTTTGGGTGGAGGAAGATATTCACATTACACAATAAACAGACGCCATAGCCCCGGCTTCGAGTGATAACACTGCGCTCAACCATCGAGGTCAACTCTTGTGATGTGAACCGATTCGGATGCTCCGATCCTATGTGTTGCCCAAGATCGCGTCGGTAGGTGAATTCCGAACCGCATATGTCGCAACAATAGATGGTAATTGGATGAACGTTTTGAGGCCATTCACGAGTGTGGTTGTTTTCCATGTGTTCCCGCCATTCTCGAAATGACCCGAAATGATGTCGTATATATGAACATTCTTCTGATACACATATATATGGCCTCATATGTCCCCAGAAGTGCTCTCTAGTGTATGTTAGCGCCTGAATATTTATCGTGGGACACGATAGGTTGAACTTACTTCCACCGACGGGGGCTGTTGGGATTGAAATCTTGAAACGATTTAGAGCACCAGGTACAAATAAGGGTCCCTTCATGTAGCTGGAGAGGCTGTAGGCACAGTTCTGTAGAAGAAGAGGTTATAGAAACGCTTCCGAAGCTCTGAGAGGGAGTTGGCATATCATTAGGAGACGCAGCGCTCAAGTTACTTGCGAAACCAAGTGATGACTCCTCCGGTGTCTGCGCCTGAGTGAATTGCCCTCCCTGCCGTCTTCGCTGGTCAAGGATTCGTCGTCGTCGGGATACCAAGGAAGCCACTAACTGGGCTTTAAGAGCCTCAGGAGTTTCGGGTAGCAAGCCTCCCACAAATAGGTTCATAGTTCGCTCGAAAGTAGCATCCTTGTCCTCCGTATCAGTTGACTCTACTCGGTGATGAAGGATTGTCTCCCTATCACCGGACTGCCGTGTAGCAGGAGCTAGATGATCAAGCCTTTCGATACCACCCTGTATAGCATCTAGGGCGGCCCCACTTGCTGGTGACAGATTGGAAGACCCAGAACGGCCCTTCCGAACATGGGATAAGAATAAAGATTTCAATGTCTGCCTCGGAGATTCGAAGTCAATAACTGTTCGATTGACGGTCAGCAGTGCTAGGCATTGCTATGAGACATATGCTTAGGGTTCTTTACTTCGATTTAGGTTAGTTTCAATCAACTGTAGTAGTTGAAGAATAAGTGCTTGTAGACTTTGTTTGTTCCTTAAACGAGCATCTAGGCCAACCAAGGGATCTGCATTCACGCCAACGGACCCAGCCCAGAGTTGAAGCTGTCGCTTGTAATCAAGGATAAGCTCTCTGCCTCCGGACACATTTCGTCGGCTACCGACCTGGCTGGAAGCCCGTTTCTGTAAAATGCCTAAAAGAATCTCGAAGAGATGATAGCATCGCTCTGCCGATTGAAAAATCGGACACTCTTTACCCTCTATGCCTGACATCGCGACAGAGATGGTTGATTCCGGTGAGAGTGGTTAGGTGCTAGAAATGGCAGAAGGGCCGGAAATTTGGAGGAAATTCCCCTCAGCAAGGGATTGGAAGAACGCCTGATTGGTTCGGCGACGAAAGTCCAATAATCCTGCAGGTGCGCCCCCGACCCAGCCTCACTTCGGCCACTCCGGTGATCGCAGCCAAAGTAGGAATGACCCTTTAGTTGAGCTATGGAATAATGTCGGTAAAGCTAGCTGCCTAGGGAGTTGCTGATAAATCTAGCAGCCGCAAAATAATTAATGGCTGCTGGGACAAATCGGCCTCGCGTCGTCGTTCCGTCCTACTTCCTTTGTAGTTACATGACGCTGCTATAAAGAAAAATTCCACAAGTCTGCGGTCGATGCCACACCAACTTGACAGAACAGTGCCAGAATGGCGCATCCTAGAAGATATCCTGCCAGTTTTCAGTGCTACTCTCCCGTGGCGTGTGGCTGACAATCGACCGCGGGGCTTTGCGTCTACGATTATCCATTGCTTCCAATGGCTTCGACCACTGCGATTGACAGCCACCACGATAGCTATTGAGAACGAAACAAAGCTAGGAAATTTCCGGACAGATTTAGCTACCATAGACGAGTACCACCCACACTGCCAGCTACCTGATCACGTCTATAACAACTGCAAGAAGAAACTGTCGGAATTATTGTCAGTCCTCGAGAATGTAGTTGAAGACAGCGTAATCGAGGTCGCTAGTAAAACAACAACACAGAATCAACGAGTCGATATTTCGCCGCGGATTCAATCATGGCTGAATTTGCAACCTTGGGCAGAGATGGCTATTGTCCAAGCCGTTACACAATTCCTCCCGTTAGGTCATATCTCGGCACTCGCACCACCTCTACTAGCCCAAGCATCAATCGATGCAGAGGCTGCATGCTTAAGTCCTCAGTACCAGAAACTTGAAAGCCTTTGCCTCATCATTCAGGAGCATTCGATGCCTAAGAAGGAGATCGCTAGCTCGTGTGTCAAGTTTATAAAATTGAAACAGACGCCCAGTCAGTTTCAGGAAGTTGCAAAGAGAGCCAATATTGCCAGGAGGTGCCTTGTCCAGGCTGCGGAGATGTATTCTCGAAACCAATTTAGGATACGAAGTAACCGGAAAATCCCAGTTTCAAATTGGGGAAATCCCATGCCATGGGAGACTACCTATCAGCTCTTTAAAATGCTCTCAGACAAGATCTGCCCTGGCCATGAAGCAAGATTTCAGCTGAATGGCTTCAAGATGGACAGTGAGGGTGAAAAGTTACCTATAGATGTGTTCATCTCCTCTTGCCCGCGTGAGAGTCCGCCTGTGATATCACCCTCTTGGCAAGAAGGACGATACACCTACTTCATGCAGTATGTCTCACCGCCTTGATTATGAGCCTACAGGCTCTTATTAATGCTATCATTTAGCGAAATAGCCCATCCTAATGATGACATGACGATCATCAACGATCTGTGCTTCCCCGGCCCCAGCCATCAGCAAACCGAACAATTACCTCCGGTGTCAGATATTCGTATCATTGATTTTGACAAGTCAAACGCCTATCAACGATGGCTTCCGACTGAGCACTCCATCTGTCGTGGTGCAACACCAACTATATCACTTGCTTATCTCCTTGAAAATGGATTTTTGAGAGACATCGGCAACGGAGGGGTATTCAACGTCGGTGATAAGGCAGTCCTGGCATTGTCTCTCGGTCGTTGCCTCCTACACTGCTTCCAGGGACTTTTAATGCAACAGGAATGGTCATCACACAACATTCACTTTCTTTACCAACGCACTACCTCCACTGAGAGTATCTTCAACATCCATCATCCTTATGTATCTTGTCACTTCACAAAGACACGTGAAGAGATAGAGCGTGTTTCCAGGTATTCGACTTTTCTTCAGAACGATACGCTGCTGAGGTCTGCAGTGGAGCCTTTTGATTGTGGGCGCTCTCTCTTATCATTTGCAAGGCTTCTTCTTGAGATTGATAAAGGACAGAGAATACCTCTGCTTAATGAGCCAGATATTTCCGAATCTTTTAACGGCCGGAACAAGTATAGCCGATGGGAGTATTCCAGAGCCATTGATGGCTGTATGAGTTTCAGTGACTCACTCCGCCGAAGAAAAGGGGCGAGCCCAAATCTCTCCGATGTCCGTGAGGTTCTTTATGACGAAGTTTTGCAGTATCTCGAAGGAAACATCAATTCTTTCTCGGGTGATATTCGCAGTGTCATTGCGCAACGCGATGCTATACTGCACACCTCAGTTTCGGAGCCGCTACAAACCACCCTCGCTATTGAAATCAGACGCGAGGCCTCGCAAGAATCAACAACGGTCAAAACCGCGCTATTAGACACTGGGGCAGATGCGAACATCATGACACAGGTTTGTGCTGACTTTTTAGGATGTACGGGATCCCCCTACATCGGCAGAGACTACATTACAGGGAATGGAACTATCACCCCCCAGCGAAGGGTACAGATTGAATTTCGCTCATGCAAGTCACGGAACTGGCTCCGAGAAGAGTTTCTCGTCGTAGAGGGTTCGCCATATGATATGATATTAGGCAAAAAGTTCATCGACAGATATAATATCTTCAAATTTCAAGATAACCTATTGCCCATTCAAGGTACGGCAGCACTATCAGCCTCCCAAAATAGTCACAGCTCAGCTAACGTTCGACAAACTATAGAAAACGATAATTAATCCAGGAAGTGACTGCTGAACAAATCAAGACAGTGATTGAGGGTTATATGATCTGCCAGCATGTTTGTCACAAGAGCTCTAATAGAGGGCTTGAAATTGAGTATGTTAATAGAAAGTAAACTTTTGATAAAGTTCTGTATGCGGCCTTGCTTTTTAAGGGAGGACCTCTAGCCATCTATATTCTAAAGCTTTCGCTCAATATTTCCTTGTTCGTATACAAGATTTTAGTCGGGTTTCATGATCTTTATTGTCGAGTGTAAGTGAAGCTATACGCAGATATACTGCCCCCTGTTAGAGGCCTCTATGTGCAAAACCCCCAAGGTCTCTGTTGCAACGTTGCCGTTTCAAAGCACCCCTAACGGGGAATCCGTAATCAACTGGAATGTTATTCTGAGGTTTCAATAAAGCAGTCTATTTCCACCGAACAGAATTTTAGGTATGTCATGCACTGCAAGCTGTATCGGTGCTACCAACAAATACAACTTGAACTGCTGCGAATCTGCGGAAATCAGCGTTCTATACTATATGTATTCCACGAGTAACACTATCAAAAACTTACGCTGAGGAGGCCATAAAGATTTCCACGCGGCGGGCATTGGACGTAAATAGTAGAGCTAGAGAAAAGAGAGACGTGAACACTACAATAAGGCCGAGTCGTATTGACATATTCTTGACGAAGTAAAGGATGGGGATTGAGACAAGTGGGAATATAGTCGACAATAGAGTGGTAGCTGATGTAGCAAATCTCACAATAGTAGAGCTTTTGTACTCAAATAAATCTTCTTCGCCTTCTCTGCCTTGCACGGGGCTTTTCCATCGATGTGCCCATCGGTTATGAAAGTAACTAGGTATTGCACGGAAAAGCCAGCGGGTAAGAGGGTCGCTATCGTCGGCTTCCTTTTGCAGCGCTGCCAAGTCAACTTTCTCAACGTCCCAAGTACGTTTCTCGAAACCACGTAAAAAACTGTTCCCATAAGCTGGCCTTTGCAGCCATTCCCGAAGAACTCCAATATTGCGTTCTTTGGGTTGCGGAAGAGCATTGAGTTGAGCCTGCGTAAGTAAAGAAGCATCTGTTGAGTCAGTCAAAATTCCGCCCTGGGTTGGATACAACGTCAACTTACTATACTTTTCTAGCTTCTCTCTCGCTTCAAGCAGCTTCGTTCTTTGCAGAGAATCGCCACCTGCCCGAGCACTGTCTTCCATTGCTTTCCAATCACTCTGATACGACTGTCGGATAGGATCTCCGGACTCCTTATCTTCTTGATCAATCTCCTGTAGTTCTTGTTCAAGATGTACTATTTCGGCTTGCATGTGGAGTAGGTTCTGTAAGTTCAGCATGCGAAATCGGCGGAAGATTGCAACGTCGCCATAGTTGCCCATTAGCGACGCAAGACCCCGATAGTTTGCAGCCTTGCTACCAAAATTGAAGTCCTGGTTGAGCGTCATATTTGGGGCTATTCTGTAAGCAACAAGTTAGATAGAAAGACAAAACGTATCTCTTTCGAGAACTAATTCAGCTAAACTTCGACAATTCACAAAGTTGCTTACTTATGCTACTCCTAATAGCAGGTGATAACACTCAATCAGAGGTCTTTTAACTGTTATTTCTAGTCCTTCAAGTATAATAATGACCTGGGTAAGTAATGAAGTATCAGTAAAAAGATAGGTTTGATTGGATAGCATGTATAGCCATCATGTAGATTGTAGGGTTGTTTTGAATCAATACTCCAAAAGACAATCGGGGAAATGATGGCTATGTATGCATGAGTAGCGGGCAATGCAAATTTTTACACGTCATGCGTTCAATTTTCATCGTAATATAAATTTGCCCTCAGCAATTGGAGGCAGGAAGAACGCCACATGCTCTTCTTTAATTCGCCCGCTTTAAACGAGGTGTAACATACATTCGAAAGGCTGGGCCGCATAGTGGCTAGGCAGAGGCGATGAATCTCATGCGGCTTTTCTTCACCGAAATCATATGGGTTTAGCTATGAGCCTGCAGATCAAATGAGGCCCATAAGGCTCTCCGTCTTGGCATTACAATGTGTGGGTGTTAACCCAACCCACCCTCGGGTAGACAGGGGTGGCTTACCCTGCCAAGGCAGACTTTTGGAGGGGCGGTGAGCACTTGGCGCGCGTTCATTGGGAGAGGAGCAGCTCTGATCTGTATCCAGTGGCTTCATCAAAAGCAGGCTATGGCCGGCCACTGACTAGGTACGCTATGGGCAATTATTTAAACGTCCCTCAGTGCGCAGGATGCCTGCTATCTAAAACTTGAGGACAGAAGATTCTCGGCAATATAGCGTCGTTGAGAGTGCGTCTTTTCTTTTTTTTTATTAGTCGTAAGGATATATATCACTAGTTTAAGCCTCAGAGACCAAAGGCTTACTGCAGCCAATGCGATAGGAAGTTCAAGCGTACAAAGTCTCGAACGCCTCCGTGAAACGTAATAACACCCATCAGCAATGGCTTCTGGGCCTATTGACAATGAACGTACGACGGAAATGTCGTACAAGCTCGACATAGATATCTGGAACCACGATAACACACGACCGTACGAACAAGTTGGATATCTCGATACGCAAGCTGATGCGAACCTCATATCATCGGAAATTTCAGATTTCCTAGGTCATGAGAGAATGGAATACAATGGACCAAATTTCTTCGCAGTGGGGAACCCCGATGTAGTTCCAAAAGGACAAATCAAGGTCTATTTCAGTTGGAAGAGGTCGCCAACCAAGAAGCTGCACAGAGAGACGTTTGTCGTTCTTGACAAGCTGCCGTATAATATTATTCTAGGAAAGGCATTCCTAGAAACCCACGAGGCCTTGTTACTCAATGGGGCGCTGTTACCTCTAGCCCTGAAACCTGCATCAAAAGGTAAGTTGCGGCAACCCACCTTACGCTATATATCGCATGTAATTAATCCAATCGGCGCCATAGCAGAGAAACAGACTATGGAACAGAGCAGAGAGGCTAACAAGGCTCAACAAGAGGCCGATGAAGAAGCGGAGAGAGCCAAGGGAAGGGAAGAGAGAGAGAGAGAGCGACAGAAACAGGCACAGGTGCTTCAAGCCAAGGATCAGAGAGTTGTCCTTACGAAGTAACAGGAGGCCCTACAGCTCTGAAATTGTTTCCTAAGGGAGAGGAGCTTTGTCTTTCCGTTTCCTTGATTGCGCGGGCTAGTCATATGTTCATAGCCTATTTGAAGGCTTCAGTCGTGTGTACCAAATGTCGAATGTCTCAGAACAGCACTGTAGAATGTACCTGGGTTGTGGCTAAAAACCCCACCCGTGACGGCTGCGTATCCGGCGCTACCTGCGCCAAGCGTAACGCTACTGAAACAGCTGATTCTGTCAGATTTTATCGCTGTAGATCAACTGTTGTATTGTTCTGTAACTAGTGGCTTAGCCACCTGTATCAGCCACTATACTACCACACTATGCTTATATAACAAACAGCGCACGTGATTGCTGGTCTAAGTGCTCGCTTTTCCCCTAAGTACCATTGTCACTAAATCCAACAGATTCTGGTCAACAGAAAATCGATGATGTATTCTCTAGGACGTAACTATGCTAGCCCGTAGGCGAATAAGTACGTATCCCTTTAACTACCACGAAAACTCCAGTACATTGCCGACCCAATAATAGTCACGTGCTATGTTCCCTTTACCCCCGTCAAAAGATTGACACTTGAGTACCTAGAAAGGTCCGCTTTCCCCCTAGTGTTAAGCTGAATCTGATGTAGTGACCTGTACTTGCAGATAAGTTTAGCTAGAATACAAGGGCAAAGGACTTCCAATTGAGCCATTTGATGCAAAGACGAGAAATGCGACAAACTAAGGGTAACCCACCCCTGTTAACCTAAGGGTACCTGTGCTTCTTTACTTAAAAGATACTTCTGATAAGTTGTATCGATACTATTGATAAGACCTGATAACCCTTATCGTAGGTACCCTTGCAGATAGGAGCCTCGAGAGCTTAAATTTATTCACTTTCTTTCTGGAGTGGGGGTTAGTGCGGAGCGCATCCCCCGGAAGTCAAAGTATTTAAAAGGGGTAGAACTTGTGGTCCTCCGGTACGCAAGCGACACTGGCACCGAAGGTGACTCTATTTAAAGATAGAGGGTAGTGATAAAAGGTGGTGATAAAGGGTGGCAAGTATCTTTGAGGTAAAAAAAGCACGGATACCCTCAGCGTATAACAAGACTCGTCTCCATACCGGCCGGGCTATTGCTACCTCCTGGTTACGAAATGATAATTACAACAGCGACTGATCTCGGATTTAATCGGCTTCTCAAGATGATCCTGGCCCTGGAGGGAACCGTTAGGGGCTCGCCTCACAAAAGTGAATCTCCACCAGCCTGTCCAAGCTGTTATCGGGCATTAGATTGAAGTATCTTGTCATTTGATAATGAATGGACCGGGGAGCATAAGGTGAGTTCACGCGCGCCTCAAGCCCATAACACCAACGCGGCGCATCGCGATAAACGAGCATCCCGTTGATAAGAGCATAGCCGTCAATGGCACCCATAGGCACTTGTCTGCCGTATAAGACCTCCACATAAGGCCTTCGCTTGGCAGTCCACGGTAAATCAACGAGCAGGGTTAACGCGCATTTTCAGTATCCCATGGGCCGTAGAGTCTTCATATTAGCATCATACTTATTCCCCTTTTTTTAATTATTAGGTGTGGCTATAAGCTGGTTATACTCTGATTATATAATAGTTAAACTATGATTATACCCTTATTATACTATGATTATATAGTGATTATCCCGTTCTTATATATTGTTCTACGCGCTGATCACCTGTACGCTGTCGCATGCGCAATTCGTGCTACACCTTTGGCCGTATGCCCTTATATTGCGCATATCTCAAGGCTATTAAAACGAAGCTATTTACCCCTCGCTTGTATGAGACATATTAGCAGACGCCAGAGGTTACAGATCGAGAGGGCACTTGTATATAGAGTCAACTAAATCTAGGCTGTAAGGCCAGAAGTGCTCTAATCAGACCTTTAAGGACCTAGGCAAGCCATAGTAGATTATTAGAATCTAAAGCCACTCCATGCACTGATTTCTAGCCCTTGTTATATATATATATTGGGCTAATATTAAAGACTCTAGATAGATAGTAATTGAGATAGATAAATATTTTCGACCCCGACATACGTTAGAGCCAAGGTCATACAATCATCGTACCTTGCTGAGTATAAGAAATATTTCATTCAGCACCAACTGAATCACGCCTTAAGAAAAAAAGTATCTATGCTTCGATGCATATTAGAAGTCATTTACAGCATGCTCACAAGCTGGAATAATCAAAATTCTGTCTGACAATATCATGTAACTGGTCTTCTGCATCATTGCAACATCTATTACGAAACTCGCAAGCTAAACTGTCCTGCCATTGTAGGCAAAGGACGTAAAGTATTATATCCTACCTTCATGGGGG
The DNA here is from genome assembly GCA_002288965.1 of Xylaria sp. MSU_SB201401. Taxonomy (NCBI): domain Eukaryota; kingdom Fungi; phylum Ascomycota; class Sordariomycetes; order Xylariales; family Xylariaceae; genus Xylaria; species Xylaria sp. MSU_SB201401. The sequence continues at coordinate 118,368 of NPFG01000049.1, forward strand.
ACTTTCACCAAAAGACATGGCTTCTGATAGAATCAGTAGTAAAAACACAAGACAACTAGGAAGCATATTTTTTGATTTTCTGAAAAGGCCGGGACAATTAATTATGCACTATCAACTCCGTCGAGCTGACATGCGTGGTCGAGTCAAAATGGCAGTAACACCGTAATAGTTCTTTCACCTCGATCATCCCATGATCCTCGCTGTAGTCTCTTTGTCTCCCCTTATTGTTCTTCACGGCCAGTTTCTACTCTGTTTTCGTTATAGAAAGCGAGTCGAGTATAATGGCATTTTCTTTGTGTTTCCCATCCCGTAGTCTCAATAGATCGCCTCATAGGAAGACTATCAGTAATTACACCTAACCTGTTGAATAGATGACCATATACGGGTTTACAGCTTCTTCTGAAGATTTTATAGGCCAAGAGGTTAGATCGATAACTAGATAAAAAGTCGCAGTTACCAAAAATGTCCTCGCCCGGCCAGGCCCAGGACGCAGCGCAAGTGATTTCACAGTCGTCTACGGACGATTCGAGCCTATCATTCGACTCGGCAGACACCCATGTAGCCGTACAAGAATGGATCGACAACGCCGACTACATCCCCAAGGACATCGGGTATTCGTGGTTCCTGTTCTGCGAGGCGCTCATCGAGAACCAGCAAGACGTCACGGACCGGATCCGGCCGTCGACGCCGCCGCCAGTGCCAGACTACCTCCTAGCCGCTGCGGCTCAGAGAGAGCAGAGGCGGTTGAACGAGCTCCAGCATGACCAGCGGGCTGACGGTGGCGGGAAGAGCGACACTACTTACGTAAAGATCCCGGAGGAGCTGGTGCCGGATAAGGATCTCTCCAAGGGGTCGTGGGACCACGTCGTGTACCTCCCTGCGTGGACGGATCCAGACTTCCGGGAGGATGTGCTCAGGACGCCGGCAGGCAGATGGCGGCGGAATACCGTCAGCGATGCAATACATAACTTGCGACCGGCCTTGCGTCTCGAGGATGCCATTAAGAATCCTACCGAATATGCACTGCGATTCGGGATCGCGGATGGTCGACGGGACGGGCGCAGTCGCAGTAAGCCAACCCTTAAAGTCATTTTCTTGTCTAGGCGCTTGTAAAGGCCGTATTTTTGTGTAGGACCGGGAAGAATCGTATGGGGATCTTATAAAAAAAAAACTCCTTCAATCCATTCTCGCTGTACCTGAGAGTTGTTACTGACTCTAGCGAACCGTAGTGAGTCCGACTTGGTCCCAGACGCGTGACCCCATGGATGACTTCGCCAACCAAGTCGACACGCTCAATGAAGTAGAGAGGGCTGTTGCACTAGAGTTGAGCCGAGAAGTGCGTGAGTCGCGGGGGGAGGGGTTGGTTCCCGGTCGAGAAATCCTCCCCGAGGTCATGGAGGCAATGTTGTCGCACCACGGCTGTAAGTAAATTTTCTTCTTCTACTGAATCTTGCGAATTTGACCGGCCTTTTGAGTCATCAATATCAAGGCTCTGTTTCTCTGGGGCCTAACTCTCTACTGACATCGGTGGTTATAGTATTGACGAACGCACAGTTGAAAGCTGAAGTGGCAAAGGCCGCAGAGAATGGCATGAGCCTTGATCAGATGGTCGAGGAGCTAGAGAGAAAACACCCCCTGCTGCGAGACATTCACAATGTCTTCCTCGACAATGCCCTCGACGACCAAGACTATCAACGCGTAGTACTCGGTGGTTTCACGACTGACGAGATGCTTCAGTATAATGTGCACACCATGTCAAACGACGTCGTCCTTGACCTGGACAATCCGATCCACCCGTAAGTCATAGCTCTCTCGTTCCGCTCGTCTAGGTCAACTCTTGCTCTGATACATCTATGTTTTGCATGTAGTCTGTTCGAACGACATCGCTGGTTGAGTTCTCGATGGAAAGGTTCCACACAGGCATTTCCAAAGCTCGCATATAATCTGAATGGATCGAGGGAGGAATGGGATATAGTAAGTATTGATTGCCACGACGAATTTCCGGTCGCAGCAGACAAATAGCAACTAATGCTTTCGAAAAAAAGACTACAAACGATAGGCTCTGGAACGCGCTACAGCCCGCGCTGCGTCTCGCTTCCATGATCATCGCCAAGGAGCCACCGCAATTGGAAGCCCTGTTCAACATGTGCACGCGCCAGCCCATCGACCCAAAATTCGACACGCGGCCCAACCCACAGACGCCCATGTTGACCAAATACGTGCCGGAAGACGAGATCGATATGAGCCGCACATACCCCGCGATCCGCGAGCTCGAGGAGGATTACCTCTTCGAGTGGAAGGGAGAAGTGCTGCGCCACTTCCGTGACGCGCTGGAGCTCGACATAGCCTCGGGGTACACGGCGAACGAACGGCACTACGACGCGTACACCGAGGGCCTCCGGGGCCAGCCGTGGTCTGATTACTGCGTGGGGTCTACGGGGTTACAAGACGAGGGACGGAAGCGTACCATTTCCATCAAGCTCGCGGCGGAGTTGATCTGGCCTTTGCTTGTGGACCAGTATAGCGCGACGGAGAAGATGGCGTGCTCCTTTGAGATTGCTAATACCTTGATACACGAATTCGCGGTATGTGAGAAAATGATGAGATTTTCCCGAATCCAAAACTCGAACTTGAGATACGATTTTGGATTTGAAGATGGATTCTTGATGTTTTCTTCGTCGTTCTGGTTGACTGATTGAATGTGTTTCTCTTTTCCAGCATGCTATCAGCCAGGCACAATATCGAATTTGCGAAAACGCCGCGACTCTCTATCCGGTGAGTGTCCCAGGCTTATCTAAACGACCGTTAGATTTACTTAAACGATGCTGACCCTCTTTTTCCCATGACCAGAGATCCCCCAGGATGGTGCAGCTACTTTCCAACCTCAAGGACACATTATTCGACCTTAACTATAGCCTCGGGGAGCCCTACTTCGCGGATCATCCACAGATCGAGGCCGGCTACGATCTTGAGCACTCGCTCTGGGGCGTGGCCGGGTTCCCGCAGCACTACACGAACAGGTACTACGGCGAACTCGTCGTTTTCTCCTTTCAGTCTACGTATCCTAATGGGAAAGACCCCACGAGAACAGATACCGTACAGCCCTGGCTGCATTTCTACCGAACGCTACCGCTGGACACCATAGCCAAGTTCTTTCGCAAGAGCTTCTGGGCTGAAGAATTTGAGACCTATGGCTGGGCCGCCCTGAAGCTGAAATCGGAGAAATATGTCCAGAAGGACTCGTTGTTCCGTCCTGACAGGCTCGATAGACATGTACTTACAGCCTACGTCGGAGTCAATATGTTCAAGTTCCTGGCCGCTGTGCCCCATATATTATTTATGTCGCGTCACCGTGTGCTGGCGATGTACCTCAGAGCGCTCGCAATCGATATCATGTACGAGCATCAGCATGATGTTTGGTGGACTAATGAGATACACCATATGTGGCCGTCTCCCCTCCTACATCCCCTAGCCACGAGTGTCGATGCCTTGTTTCGGGAACTAGAGGAAGGAGACATCCTACATGCACGGGTAAGTGCCGCCAACAGGACCGGCTTGGACGAAGAATGGCAGGAAATGTTCCGCTCTGGTGGCCGCCTTATGCAGCGTCTCGCGACTGTGTACGGTGAGATGCAGGATGAGGTCGGATATATGCAGCACCTGGCCTTCCTCTACCCGCTGGGCGCAGCCCAGGGCCTCGAAATACGATTAAGTCCGAGAACCACCACTTTTCATGTATACAGGCGTGTCGACAGGCTTCGCGCAGATGCGGATCGTATAGCAGAGAAATTGAACGAAATTAGTATCCTCCCCGAAGTCGTCCGCGACCACAATGAATGGGAGATGTGGAAGAACCGCTTCGTGCTTACAGGGAGAAAATACGAGCATTTAAGATCGACTCTCGACGGACTTCCTCAAACAACACAGACGGGAAGATTTGGCGCTGCCGAGAAAGCACAATTCGATAGATTGCCGACGGCCTCATGGAAGCCCCTCTCCGAGCGCTATAAAAAGATGGCGATCCGCGAATACGAACGGGCTGCTCCCGTCATTCGTGACACGATTGATGATTACTTCGATGCGATCCAACAGACCCGCCTCAGCCTCAAGTCAGGGACTAAAGTCCGCCACGTTCGTCGTGCCTTGCAGGATCTAGACGGCGTTGGAGGAAGGCCCCGAGTATCCGGCGGCGGCAAACAATCCCACTTCGGGGTTCCCGCCCTCCTGGTGCCTCCTGCATCGTATGCCGAGTTCCGATCCGGAGCCGACCCAGCTCCTGCTCCGTCGGAACCTCCTACCACGCCTGCTAGTACGGTCGTCTTTGGGGAGCCTGGAGTGATGCAGACCACATTAGATAACGACATTCCGCGTCGCGTGTCGAAACCTTCCACTTCCGACAGTGCGGGCTTCCGGAATTATCAATCCAACTTACTCGGATCGCCGGATATGTCGCAGACTTCGAAGGAAGCCAGCGATGTCTTCACTTCCGGCGTGCCACAGCCCCTCCGCAAGGTGTCCCCAAAATCAAAACAGCTCGGTCAGGGAAGCGGGCGGTCCCAGTTCCAGGTGTTCCCCAACCCATTCGCTAACCGGACGTGATGACGTCGGAAGCCGCAGTGTTCGAAGAACAGAAGAGACTTAGGGAACAGGCTGTTCAGATGGAAAACGAGGCCGCTGGTATTTACAAAACGCGGTCGTTGTGGCGCGAGATGAAGCACGTGGATAGCGATGAGGAGATGGAGCTGTAGAAAGGGGAGCCGACTGAAGTAACGACGGCGGTGTGGAGATGACACGGGACCGCGTTGGTGTCTTTGTGTAAAGATTGCTCAACAATTCGGTGTTCATATGTATAAATATATATATATATATACATGGCCAAGGCCTCCTTATATCTATAGTAGAGAATCCGCCCTAAACACGAGAGGGCACTAGACCGTCCAAAGAGCGTTGGTGAAATGTTTGCATTTAACATGATGTTGTCGATAACGACAACTCTATCGTTTCATTCCTACAAAGCTATGCATGATGATAATGGGGTATCTATGAATAGGGGTAGTGCAGTGCGCCGTGAAATGAATATCCATCCCCTTTTAATCTGCTTACGATGCCCCCCGCAGCTGCCAAAGCGACGTCGCAGCAGCTTCCATGAGCAACTGCTCTGAAGGACTAGGGGTTTTATCGTCATTAGGTTCCACAGGCCACTGGCGTTTATGACAGGCGGTAGCCTGACGTGAGATTCCAACAAGTGAGTCATTATAAATTGGCTGACTTGAATGATGCCACGTATAAGAGAATTGAGCCCTGGGCCAGTTTTCGGCCAAAGGGCTGACCGGTCCAACCCGCGGAGCATTTCCATAGGGGCGATTTTTTCTATGTGAGGTACAGGTGACGGTGTTGAATTTCCCCAGTGCTTGATGGGTGGTAGCTCAAACCCAATCTTCGACTCGTTTGTTCCTGTTGCTGATATTGGTAAAGGGCTACGATGCTGGACAGTTGGAGTATCCGGCAATGGAGGCAAGAGTAAGCGGGTCTCGAATGGGTAGGAGGTAGAGTGTCTCCTGCTGTCGCTACTATTGCTCCGAACGCTCTCTGGGCCAGCACAGTGATCTGACCCAAAATAAGGATGTGGTTGTGGGTCAATTGGTCGGGGAGCTGCGAATGGGTGCCCGGGTGTAGCTGGTAATCGGCTCAACATGGCTGAACACCCTGGAGACGGAGTCTTTCCCCCCATTGCGAGCTCTCTGGCAGCTTTCAAATACCGATCTCTACCCGAGCGCGTTTCTGATTGCTTGTTCTTAGTGGCTGGCTTCCTCTTACCACCGAGATTTACACTACCAGCGAGGACTGCAGGAGCAGACTTCCTTGCTTTCTTCTTCTTAGTTGGTGGCGGTCCGACCTGCAAAGGCTCGGTAGCGGTTTGTTGCTTTTGTTCAGGCCCTTCGGGAGCTACACTAGGGACACTTTCGGAAGTTGTTTGGTTGGAGCTTATCAGTCTGTTGGGGGTGGAAGTTGAGCCCTCATGAGTAGACTTGCGATGAGGAGGTTTTCTCTGTCTAGGTGCCCTTCTGGGAAGTGGTTTCCTGGCTGCCGTTAGAACATAAGGTAGCACAGGGGGCGGCACGGGCGTTTCGCGACGAGTTTCCGCTTTACAATTGGATATCGGATTGGAAAGCGATTGGATATTGGGAGCGGGCGGTGTGTATCCTAGATTGTTAAAGGGACGATCGCCAATCTTGGCGAGTGTTTGAAATATTTCCCAGACGACATATGCACCGCATTGATAGTCATTTCGCATAGCCATAGGGTTTTTGGGCGGTACCCGGGGCTTGCTTGGTTCTGGTAGAGACTGCTTCCTCTCTCCGATATCTTCTTGCTTCGCTTCATTAAGGCTTTCACGCTTCTTTTGTTTTTCTTTCTTTTTCTCGGCCAGAGTTTCCCGCCTCTGCCTGTCCATTTCCAGCCGTTCATCCAGTGAAAGCCACAAAAGCGGTTTGCGAGTCCGCAAGTCCTCAACCCAGGCATCGCAGTCCCATTCGATCCAGTAATCTAGAATGTCTCCCCAGACACTTTCGGAGGGCTTTGTGAAATTAATGAAGATGACTTTGCCGCCTTTCTTGTGTACCGCCTTGGCAAATTCCTTCACCATGACCTTTAGACCGTGTACACGTAGGCTCGTGCCGAGCACTAGTAGCAAGTCTGGGCCCGTAGCCAGATCATGCTGCACGATGGGGGATATGAGGTCAGATTGGGGATGTTCCTCGCCATACAAGACTATATCTGGACGAAGCTTGCCAATTCCTAGGGCTCTTTTCCCCTTCTCCTGACGAGCTGCGGTGGCCCCGGCACAGTGAGGGCATTCTGGCTGCTCTCCCAGTAGCGTGCATGATTCACGGCCATCTTCATCCCAATCGCAGAGTTTGCCGCAGACGAAACATCGAAGTGAATGCAAAGACCCATGAAGGAATACGCACTCGACACCCCTGTCAGGACCGAGGCTGTGACGAGATTTAGATTGAGCTGGCACTAAATCCTCTATACTTTGAGAGGATTGTATCGCGTCCGCGCCGGTTTTCGTAACAGCCTCATCGGGCTTTTGGGTAGTCTCTTCCTTTTCTGATGATTCCGGTAGAGACTGCTTTAGAGATTTTCTCTTCTTGCTGCCGTATCCATGCTTGAGGTCAGTCGATAGGCCAATCTTTTTCTCTATCTCATCAATGTTCTGGGTGTAGACACGAGCGAGCTTTCCAATATCTCGCATTTGTGCAATAAAGCGATGGGTTACTGTGGGTTTAACATCCTTGACCCGCTGTCTCAGAGACGTAGCGAATCTGTAGAAAACCGAAGTCTTTAATGGGTCGGCCCAGATATTACAATCGAATAAGTCTCTGCCCTTCATGTTGCGAAGATTCGAGTTCGAGGCTTGCGACGAGAACAGGTCCATTGACTGCTGTGTATCATCAGATTCAGAAGTATCTGAGCATTCGGAATCCTCATGAGAACTGTTGTCTGTAGAAGAGCTCGCATTTTCGTATGGATCAAAGGGGTCTGACGGCGGCGAAGAAAGAGGTGATGAGCTGGTGGGGAGGTTGGCCGTGAGCCGTCTTGGGGTTCCGGTCTCAGCAATAATTTGACTCTTGCTTACGAGGATCGAGGTGTCCGTCTGGGAAGAATCACAGGATGCTGGGGATTCTGAGAAAACAGAGTCATGACTCGTTGACGAATCGACGGAATGCTGTGTCAAATGCCGAGGTAATGTCGGGCGCAGCGTAGTCGCCAGAGATCGAGTCACTCGTCGAAGGGGGTCCAGTGGCGCCGTGACAATAATCCGCTCCTGCGCCGAACGCCATTCCAGGCAAGGAGCGAGACCTACGCCTGCGGAAGGCGATCTATCAACCATCGATTGCCCCGCTTGGTCTAGAGGCGGGATTGAAGTAGGTAACGAGGCTGAAGATGTGGCATTGTCTAGTGCGGACGTCCTCCTCCGTTTCAGGGGACGCTCATCAATATCGAATGATGTCTTCGTGGTAGTGCTAGAAGCAATAGCAGCGGGAAAGGTCGAAACGTCTTCCTCCTCATCCTCGGAGCCCTTGTTCACACTGGTCGCAGCATTGGCTTCTGCGCGCTCGAATTGATCTTGAATGAGAGAGTAGAGACCGTTCTCAGAGCGAAAGTCCTACCACTATGGTCAGCTTACAAGCATACGTAAAGCGAGAACAGTCTAGTCATAGTCGTGGGGCCATGGTGAGCATGATTAGAAGGGATGGGAACAGGGCGCGCGTACGGGGATGCCAGAGTTGGTGCTGATACCGGCGCCGGTGATGATGACCATCTTCCGGGATTTGGAGAGGGTGTCGGCGACATCCTGGAGCAGGTCGAGGGCGTCGGGCGTGATCTGGAGGGTGGGCATGGTTCAATTTGGCGGTTGGACGGGACGCGGAGCTTGGTCCTCGGGGCGGGCGCGGGTGAGCTCAACCAGTCGTGTAACTCATGGCGTTTACTACACGTAAAGCTGGAGCAGCAAAAAAGGACCAGAAGCCGTCCTGTTGAGAGGTCGGCGGAAGCCGAGCTGCTTGCGGGCAGCGCGTAGTCAATACGATCAGACCGTATATGGAGAAATGGGACGAGGTGACGGCGACATAGAGACGCGTTTCGCCGGCTATTCCAGCAGGTGGGGACACGCTCCGCCCTGTGCTTATATTGGAAGACGCTTAATAATGGCGTAGATCTATGAGGCGCACGGAGAACGTATGAATGGTTTGAATGGTGTAAAGTAAGTGTTGCTGAGCTGGAGGAGGAGCTCAGCACGCACATATGTGGTAGGCAAGCTAGGTGTCATGAGGGAGGGAAAACAAAAAGCACGATGTGATGTTAGGGTCAGCACCAACGCGGCACAGCTTCACCTTGGGAGATACTCGGGGGCTGGCTCCGATGGCTGCTATCCACAAAAAAAAAAAGCGTAGTGTGCACCCGAACCCAAGCTACCTGGGCATGTAAGTCACGACAGTTGCATCATGAAAGGTGAGAGACGAATAACAACGACAATTGAAATCACAATCGCAAAACCCATAGCACCAGTTCGGTTCAGTACATGGCGAATGAAGGGCAAACACGCAAAGGGAAGAGGAGGAGGAGGAGGAGCTATACTGTTGTTGTATTGAGGTGCAGCTCTGGTGAACGATGGGATTGATTGGATGATGGGGCACCGTGGACATTTGGACATGGCCCGGCTACTCAAACCGACAGATACATGTGAGTACCTACAAGCAGTTACTGACCTTGTGAATATTGCTAGTAATAGTATGCCGCAGCTAAGTACTCACTGGTATTTCCAGCCTAGCGGCTGGTACCTGTACAGCTGTGGTTAGCGAGGCGCGGGCGTGAACGGCAGCGGCAGCGGCAACGAGCGGCGCGCCAAGGTGAGCATTAGGCCCCGCTCTATTTACCAGAAGTTACCTGCCTAAGGTTAGTTACCAGGTAGGTAGCGCGTCCATGCTGTGTGCAACCGTCGGACGGTGCGGCCTACGGAGGTATATGCATGCAAGAACATTCCTTACCTGCTATGATAGTAGGTAAATACTTACATATGTACATCAGCGTAGAAACAACCATAAATGCTCCTAGCTGGGCTCTGATATAAGACGCTTACCCGCGTCAAAGCATGTGGTACAGAGCTGTATACATCAGATGTAAGCGTCTCAGGTGCATCCTTAGGCCATCAAGCTGATCCCTCTTAATACTGCCTAGGTTAGATCTTGAGTGAGTTACCTACTAATGTAGTATACTTACCATGTTCAATATCGTTAGTGGCATCCCAGGTCTTCAGAGATTCTCACATTTTAGTAAATACCGTACTCTCGAATAAATTTACACAATGGATACGCTCAGCAGATTCACCGGGCTGGTCCTGGCTGGTGTAAGTGTCATATTACACCAGAAAAGCCCATACTATCCCTCCGCTAACCGGGCCCGTGAGATGCCCATCACAAACGCTGGTGTACACCGTCGCTCATGTAGTCTATAACCTCTATTTTCACCCGTTTGCCTCCTTTCCAGGCCCTATCTCCCGTCGTATCAGTCGTCTGCCTTGGTCGCTTGCCGTACTACGGGCACTGCCGTCTTCGATGCCGTCAATTTGCACGAGAAGTACGGCCCCGTCGTGCGCGTCGCTCCTAACGAGCTCGCTTTCCTAAACCCCCGGGCGTGGAAAGATGTCATGGGCGGTGGTGTGTCAGAGGTCCCCAAGTGTAAGGCGTGTTCTATGTTATTCGCTTTCGCTATGCTATGCTGCCTTTCATTCACCCTTTACTGTTATTGCCTGATCCTCACGCCCGCACTCAGGGATCGGCATGTACGGAGTGCCGGCTTTCCTCCCCCCTCACGCGCAGAACACGACTAGCAAGGAGCATCATCGTGCTCTAAGAAAGGCCCCTATCACCCGGCTTTTCCGACGGGTCTCTTCGTGCCCAGGAGCCCATCATCGCCAAATACATAGATCTACTCATACGGCGCTTGAAGACGAAGAGCAAAGATGACCCGGTCAACGTCGAGTTGTAGTATCGCTACGTCGTCTTCGACATCATATGCGACCTGGCCTTTGGTGAGTCGCTAGGATGCCGAGAGAGAGACAGTTTACATCCTTGGATCACTGCCATGATTGAGGGGGGAAGCCGATGGGCTTTTTAACCGCCTTGAACATGTATCCTATGTTGGCAGCTGTGGTAAACCCAGTGCTCGGCTTCATTGCGAAGGGACATATGCGCCTAAACATGGAGATGGTCAAGCCCCTGGTAGAAAAGCGCCTTCGGGCTGGCGACCGTCCTGATTTCATCAATCTCCTGATTAAACTTCACGATGGCCGGGTGGGTTTCACGTACACTACTCCGCCCCTCTTAATGTCTTGTCTGACAAAACAGTCAAGAGCTCCAACTTGGATGAGCTAATCTCGAACGCGACCGTAATCATTGGAGCTGGTACTGAGACCAGGTTAGTCTACAAGAATCTAATAGGACCCCTCCTTGAAGATATTCTCATACTGCGGATTGACGCCTGAATAACAAATGACCCCAAACAGCGCGAGCATACTCACTGCCGTCACTTCATTGCCTATCGATCACCCAGAAAAGCTAGACAAGCTAGTTGCAGAGGTTCGCTCTGTATTCGCCTCTCGTGAAAGCATTACCGCCGAAGCCGTGACGCGATTGCCCTATCTGGTCGCCTGTATCGACGAGGCTCTTAGATTGTTTCCTCAGACGGGATCCCCCTCACTGCGGCTAACAGATAAGCGGACGACAATTGTTAGCGTCCCTGTGCCAGAAAACGTATGCATTTCGCGCAATGTTGAATTAATTATAAAACTAGCTGATATTTTACTGTAGACGGTTGTCGGTATATGGTCCTGAGCACTTTATCGAGCACCAGCGTTGTGGACAGTAAGTTAATGGAGATTTCCTCCTTCCTTTTCTTCCCTTCCACTTATGCAAACCCGAGCCCACTTGATACGCCCCTCTCTCTTTACCACCACCCTTCCCCTCCTCTTTTCCTCCCACAGTTCTGAAAGTCAAGAGATTGTCTTTTTTGATATGATAATCACATATCAAATATTTTCTTACCCACTTCTCAATCTAAGAGGAGCAATACAATGAGACCAAATGAGACATGAACCTAATCTGATATTCCTTTGATACCAGGACCCCGATGAGTTCCACCCAGAGCGCTTTCTAGGAGACCCCAAATACGCAAATGATTCTCGGGAAAGTTTCAAACCTTTCTTTACGGGTTCGAGAGATTGCATTGGGCAAAAGTAAGCTTCCCTCAAGGTCCAATCCTGCAGCAACCATCCTGCCCGCTCATTTCAAGGGTATTTGATCCGGTATCTCAAACTAACGTACTATCACATTGCAGCTTGGCGCTCATCGAGATGCGTCTCATTCTTGCTCACATGGTCTTCAGTTTCGATATGAAACGGACGGCTGACGCGAGCACCAAGGATTGGGTGCACAAGCAGAAGAATCTGTTCATAGTCTGGGAGAAATCCCCGCTCCCTGTTGAACTTGTGCCCGTGGTTTGAATATTGGATTGAAGAGATAGATGGTGTGTCGTGGTCCGCTAGAGAAATAAAATAGAAATAGAAACACTGGCATGTTGGGAAGGATCTTATTTGACCTTTGGGGGCTTATAGGGCGGAGCAGATGCATAACTCTAGTTTCTGCGTATTATACGTAGCAGTTTTAGACACAAAGGCTAGGATTGAAAGATGAGAATTCCTTCCGGCTTTGCAGGCTAATTTGGCTTTGTGTACAAGTGGTCTCGGAGTCCGCCAATATGCAATATGTCTTAGGTAAGCGAGGGTTGAATGGTTTCAGTTCCAATAAGTCTGATACAAAGGTAGCACAACCGAACTGCGCAGATAAGACAGCGCACCAGTTTTCAGCGCGCGTAACACTAATCACCCCAAAGGCTCTATCACGGGTATAGAAATTATTCTTCTGCCGGGCCAGGTAACAACATACTTACTGTATGATTAATTCACCCGAGTAGTGGTAATCCAGTGGGAGATAGAATCACTAATCCTATACATCCCACTATTATTACAGGCGTTGTTTCTAAAGTGAACCTTATGGTGTGGGTCAAAAGGGAGAAGGAGAGACAGGGCGTAGATGAGTCAGTAGGACAGTAACACGGAGTTTAGGGTTATTTTTCAATGTCTATGGGGAAACACACTATTCGTTCAGTCACAGGACCCAACAATCACAATGAAATATCTACATGCAACGCTGAACTAGCAATGGGTAGTATGGCTGCAGACTATAATAGTTTTACTCCATCCACTCCTTTCGATCACCAGTAGGTAGCAGTTAGCTAAAAAGTGGATGGTTAAAGACTGAGTACAGTTAGTTACTGTCTTTTCCCCTTGTCCTTCCGAGTCTCACACTTTTATTACCTCCATCTAGCCTTTATCCTAATGATACCTAGTTCACAGACAAGTATCTAGGTCCCTAGTTCAGGCACCATTTGGTAACCAATCTAAGTAGGAGTACGACGGAAAGTTTTCCAACCTTGTGCCATTGGATCCCACATCTCAAAAAGGTGAGGGTCGTATTCGGGGACCTGAAAGGGAAAATTCGGAAGCCACCGGTCTTCGTTAAAGTCATCTAATGTGAGCATGACTATCATGCCTTTGATACAACCCATAACGGCCTTCAAGAATGGCGACGATGCACTATCGATACGTTTGGGGTTAGTGAACGCCATCAGCACGAATGTCAAACCCGTGCCGCAGGACTCGGAGCAAAAGGGTTATAAAGGGGGGTAGTAATGACTTCGGGGCACTGACTACGACTGCCTTTCCTGCATTATATATTCTGTGATGAACCACTTTGTCAGTTACCAATTGACGTTAGAAGGTTCAACGGCCAGATTCAATGACTCACCAACTATGCGGCCGGCTTGCCGCAGAAAATCCATCCGGTAAGCGATGTAGCTCGGCCCGCCCCCATTCTGATTTAAATGATCCCAATGATGATCCCGCGGTCCAATAAATAGGCTACTAACTCCGTCCACATTAATGTTTATAGCGACGTCGGGAACACCCAGTGCCTTTAAAGAAGCACTAGGCTTGTAAGTACTCGTGAGAGTTTTTTTCACGTCATCTTGTCCATTGAATCGTCGGGGTAATGCTGCCAACATCGAAAGCCCTAGTTCGTTTGGTGGTTGTTTAGCTGGGAAGACTACACAATTCCGTACATCGAGCCAAAGAGACAGGCTCACCTAGACAATGCCATAGCCAAAACGACGGCTCGCCATCAGTCGAACTCGGCAGTACCTGTTGTGCTTGAAAGGCTATGAATTGTTTGATCAGCTAGATGTCATATTTATGCAACAGGGTCATCTATCCCGCAATCTAATACCCTCAGGTCTAGGGCAAGAAAAGACGGTTACTTTGCTACGTACGGGACAAATGCCGTAGTACCATATTTGGGATAGCGTTGACAAATATGTTTGCCACGGTCGCGCATTCAGCTTCGTCTCTTTTTTGGTATGATACAAGGAACCTCTCAAGATGAGAGCGCAGATGAATATAGCTCCACGGTGTCTATATTTGTTAATAAGGTAGCGAGCTTTAGATACTGATCTCCCCATACCAGTGAATGACTTCAGGATCCAGAATAATCTATATCGACGTACCTTTTCCCATGTCTTATGAGCCGGATCGTACCACGGCCGCGAGCTGGACCAAAGGGCTACTTGTTCATTCCAATTACGTATCACGTCTTGATACTCAATAATCAGACAGGGGTCAGTAGTTATACTGATATCTTCATACTGCCTATCAAAACGAGACCGGACTTTCCTCCATTGGGTGTGGAGGATCCGAGGGGAAAAAAACACATTTTCGCCGTTTGGTGGGGTAGGGCCATCCCAAAAGCTTTTAGACTGTAGCCGCCTATTGAAACTTTGGAGTCAGTGATTGCCGGATAGGGTGGGAGTTCAGCTCATGTTTCAGTAGTATGCAGGAGCAATGAGGCCCGAAACCAGCCTAAGAGGGAAATATCAGACTCGAGAAGACTAACCAGGACCAGGCGGCCGGGCTATACCAGCCATTAAATGGCGTACGCTCGTTCATGGAAGGGTGATCGTTATGGATCTGGCCGCTCATGCTGGAACCCAATCGGTTGGGCCATTGTAATGCGAAGTTCGCTAATCGGAGATGCTCGGACAACTGTGGGATACTACTCTATGTTGCAGAATGTTAGCTGGACCTGTTCATACTTGATCGTACAATCCTGGTGATGGCAAGTTGTCGGGATAAACCTTAAGAGTTTCCATCGGCTTATTGAAGATGAAAGGATATTAACTTACACCATGCAATCCAAATATGGCGCTTTCGAACGAGACGCCAAGCTCGGCGATTGGTTCTCCGTTAACATGCTAGTGAGATTACAAAGATTAGACATGCGATTAAATACACACCGTGAGAATCATACCGGCTCGCTATATGCGTTCAGAATCGGGATTAGATTGTTGCTAATGTTATACCGATGTACCTTTAATCGGCCAAGGTACACGGCATGCATCAACTCATCTACGATATTCTGCTATTAGTATGTTTACGAAATCGAGTATTGCTTTTTCTCAACTCTTGAAACACGAGAGACACCGAGGCAGGTTGGTTTGGTAGGTTTAAGTTTGATGGAATCACATAGGAATGAGTTGACCTACGGAGCATCTAAATAGGACACGTCAACACATCGCACGAGCAAGTGATACTAATTACAACCTCCTGTAGCACTTACCGTTTTGACTGCTGCGTAGTATATTGTACATCTCTCGGCAACACTGATGGCTGTTCCGCAAAGGTGCTTCAGGTGCCAGACGCTCAGCCTAGAAAAAGTGTCATGGAACCAGCGAGTATCTCCATTCATTGGTGCAAAACTTTCAACGAAACCCCAGAAGTGAGGTCCAAGCAGGGTACAGAGGAGATCCCTCCAGTGTACCGCGTCGTGGCTGATGTCTAAGCCCAGAAACGGCTTGTTCATTCTCGCACACTCCGACCTTTCAAGGCTGGGCGTCAGGAGAATGGGATAATCTTGCGTGCTTCTCATGTATCCAGTCGCTTTGGATGGATCTCCATATAGCTCGGAAAAGTACTGTAAGCGACCATATAACAGCGTCCCGAGCCTTCATGCATGGATTCATTCATCCCAATTAGCTTCCACTGGCCATTAATTTCTAGTAGAGACTATGATTGTAGAAGGTGTCAGTCATACCAAGGATTTCTATCTCGGATTAATGTCATTAATATCCGGTTCGCGATCTCTGTGATGAACTCTACTTCGCACCAGATTCGGGGATCGTCCACTGTCCACCTCCCGATCTTAAATGTAGTCCCATCCGCCCTTTCGATTTTATCAGGGGTTCCCTCGCTACGGAGGTCCCACCAGCGGGTTTTATGAAAGAACGGCAGCCATGTGTCTGGGCGGACTTCAATTCTTTGCGACATATAAGTTTCTTGGATTTGAGAGTAAATTGCCGCATCTTCCGGTCTATGTCCGCCCAGCACGGCTGGGCTTTCACCCCATAACGAGAGGACGCTGTTAAGCGTCACGGCCTTCCACGAATCAATTCCCCATAGTCTATCCCGTGTATACTTTTCTACACTTAATATTTCATCGATTTCTTTATCACTCCTCGGTATCTTAAATTCGCCTACTTCGGGTCGGGAATGATAATATCGCGGGTCAAGCCTGTCCCTTATCAGTTTCGAGGATTCTGCTGGCGCGACTGGTTATAGGCTTAGATACCTGGGATATATTGGCGCAATTCCGGAATGATTGTGCCTATCCGCTTCGAAAAGTGAATTGCAGTGTGATGGAATGCCCGCCAACTTATCCCATGGATCACGCGCATCTCCGTATCGTTTAGCCCAAGGAGAGCTAGGACGGGGACGATCAGATGCTCGACCAAACATTTTGGGGTTTCTTCCATATGTCCAATTTGCTCACCATGGGAGTTCAACACCCAATCACACTATTCAAGACATAATCACGGGTGAAGAGTTACGTTATCAGATTGATAACATGACAAAGGCATGTTGCAAACGGCAGAGATAAACCATCGATAAGTTCCATAAAGAACCATCTATTTTCAACCACCTACGAATGACCCAGCGAATGTAACAAAGCTTCGACTCTTGGAACACGCATACCCTAGTTGACAATGAACTTGTCGCCTATCAGCTCCTCGCTCAGCCGCCACAGCCGCTGCGCTACATCACGACTTTTTGCGTGGTCCGCACATTGAAAGAACTGACAGTCAGCTAAATACAGACCACGGCATTCTATAAAACAATGAAAAATGACAGATGATCAGTAATCTTGCGCTATCCAGTTTTAGCACGATTCATCTGTCGACTTACCGTCAAGAGACGGGTCCAAGGCGGCAACAAGGCTCGTGGAGGCTCCCTCATCGCTATTCTTCCAATAGTTGGAAGTTGCTGCTATACATTCGGCGACTTCCTTGTCGTGCTCTCTTCCGAGATTACTGATAACTCCTGTCCATGCACAATTTAGTCAAACTGACATGTCTATTCAAAGCAACGTAGCGATAGGAGATGCCAAAACATACCTCCAGGGTGAAGCGCATATGACATAATTCCGGATGCTTTAGCATGCTCCTGTAGATATACAGTGAATAGAATATTAGCGGTCTTGCTTTGGGCATAGGCTATAGTTGATAAGTATCCATCCTCGGATGCCTTAGCGAAAGCCGGCGGCATGCGAGAAGCAGGCTTCTCCGTGTCTGGAATCTCTTTATTTTCCATGTTGTAATCATGAAAGCGGATAGGTGATAGTATATGGCCATGACTTGATAAGTTGATGACTCGAACTGCTCCTGAAGGTGACTTCTCTGCCGCCGCTTTCAACAAGGGGAATAAAAGGCTCGTAAGCAGAAAGGTTCCGATATGATTCACGCCAAACTGCATCTCAATCCCGTCTTCTGTCCAGTGCCTAAGGCGACGAGTGCAACCGGCATTATTCACAAGAATATCGAGTGTGGTGATAATACCCTTGACCTCTGCAACCGCTTTTCGTATGGATTTCTGGGAGGCCAGGTCTACGATGATCGTCCGCACACTGACCCCCGGATAAGAAGTCCGGACATTATCCGCTATGGCTTCTAGCTTTTCTTTTGTCCTGGACAACAAAATCAGGTTCGCTGGCCGTTGGGATGCAAAGGCGATTGCAGTGCCTTCTCCAACTCCTTGCGGCGCCACTCCGGTGACAATAACTTCGTAAAAGTGTCAGTATTGAGGCTTGAGTAGGGTAGTGATTCGCCAAGCGATGTCACCTACTATTTTTATCCTTGATCCTGTCCGCATATGCTTGAGCAACACTCAAGGCAGATGTTTTCTGGCCCCAATCCGGATTCGAAGTCATATTACTGATTAGGCGCGATGTATTGATGATTATTGTGAAATAACACCCTCTTAGGTCTAGAGAAGATTGTAGCCACACAAACGGTTTCTTCAAGTTAACAACCACGACGACGCAAAATCACCACTCAAATAAAAGACCTACGTAACCTAAGCGTGCGATAAGACATCATGGGATAATAGCTTCCGCGTATTATAGGTTGGCTTACTTCCCAAGGCGGCTCCTCGGCTCTTGGGCTAGGAAGATCGATATAGGCTAAGATCGCAGGACCCATTCTGGAGTTCTGGCGCAGAGAATAAGCCGAGGGAGTAACCTGACCCTGTACGACGCCTAGATATCGGGTTGCGATCAATCCCCAACTCAGTTTCGGAGACAAGGTGACTACAGTCCCTCATGATCGTAACCCCGCGTCTCCCCGCATCGCGACCTGGAAAATAGTAGGCAGTTCGTTGCAATCGCCATATTTAAGCTACCCGCTGAGGTTGTATTCTCGTGTTCTACTGTGTATAGAAGAGCGGGCAACTTCAAAGATGGCGACGAACGGCACATCCAATGGCACGTCGTCGCGTCCTTCGACTGGAATCAAGGTCATCGTTGTGGGTGCCGGTATGTTCCATCTGGTTCGTTGAGGATCATCAGGTCATGTGCAAGCTGACGAGGGCATGTGATTATAGGATTTGGTGGCCTAGGTGCTGCGATAGAATGTCACCGCCAAGGCCATGATGTCGAAATCTACGAGGCATTCCCAGAGCTGAAGCAACTGGGTGACATCATTTCGTTTGGGCCGAACGCTGGGCGTATCTTTTATAGATGGTCAAATGGCGAGGTTGTTCGTCGCATGCGACCACTAAGTGTGCGTAGTTTCATCAGAGTTTCTCTATATTCCATCGACTAGGTGAGAGACTGCTAATATCAAACCAAACAGATTGATTTGACAAGTTACGGCTTCAATATTCACAAGTATGACACCGGTGAGATTGTCATAAACCAGAAAACACCGGCGTATTCCCAAGATGCACCAAATTTCAATGGGCATCGGGGTGAATTGCATGAGGTGGTATTCAGTTATGCAAAAGATGATCTCGGCATACCGAGTAAGTTCAAACCCTTTTCAAATACCTTCGTCAAATAGAAACGGCTGACTGGGTATGGTAAAGTCCATCTAGGTAACAGAATATCGACGTATTTCGAGGATGAGGATAAGTCAGGAATCGTACTTGAAAACGGTGAAAGGGTACAGTAGCCGACGTGATTATCAGCGTATACACAAGCAATGACTGACCCTGAAGAAGATATCGGCCGATGTGGTTATCGCCGCAGACGGTGTTCGATCCAAAGCTCGAAAGTCGGTACTGGGATACGAAGACAAACCTAAGAGCAGCGGTTATGCTGTTTGGAGAGCCTGGTTTCCGAATAAAGACATGATCGCAGACCCCCTCACCGCCCAATTCTGCGAGAATGGTGATACATTCAATGGCTGGATTGGTCCAGACATGCATTTCCGTGAGTACTGGGGGACAGACTCCGTTTCTTCTCGGGGGATATAATTACTAATTCCGCGCGATAAAGTCTTCAGCACCATCAAAGACGGCTCTGACTGCTGCTGGGTTCTAACCCATCCTGATGAGCATGACATCGACGAATCATGGAGCTTTCCCGGTAAGCTCTCAGAAGTCAAAGAGGCGATCAAGGATTGGGACCCAATGGTCAATCGAATCGTGTCAAAAACACCAGAGGAGATGCTAGTCGACTGGAAACTGGTGTATCGTGACCCTTTGCCTACCTGGGTAAGCCCAAAGGCACGAATCCTACTATTGGGCGACTCAGCACACCCCTTCTTGCCTACCAGTGCGCAGGGAGCGACACAGGCACTGGAAGATGGCGGTAAGTGAATTCACTCGAATCTAATATTACGCCTCCTAATAATTCACGGGTGTTAATTTGGAAAATATAGTTTGTATTGCTGTTTGTCTCCGCAAAGGTGGGAAGCAAAGCGTGCCGATATCTGTGCGAGCCCACGAGAAGATCCGGTATGAACGCGTCCGAGCGACACAAAAGACTGGGGAGTCGACCCGAGACATGTGGCATAAAACAGACTGGAACAAGGTCAAGGAGAATCCGGAGATCATTCAACTTCCCCGGCAAGACTGGGTCTTCGAGTTCGATACGGAGAAGAACGCCGAAGAAACGTACGACAAGGTTGTCGAAGGGCTGTCTGCGATATAGAAATTGTGTTATTAGAGTCATTAGAGAGAGCAGAAGGTATATATGGTAGCACGTATCGATCCAGAGTCATTCTATAGTAATATACCACTATAAACAAGCTCGAGTTCTCAAAAGCTCAATGTCTGTGTCAGGCGTGGACATTGTTAAAAGGTCCATGATGTAACCCCATTCAATGATTCAATTTGTAACGTACATAATAGACTACGAAAAGTTTGTCTCCGTGAATCCCATCCCCTCTATTACATGGCCGTCTTCATTCTACCAGACTTAGGTGCTAGATGTCAGTAGAGTGTCGCGTTGATCGAAGGATCTGTACCACGAAGGATATAGATCAAACCTTTGCCGTGGAAACACTAGCAACAGCTTTCTTGGACTCACTTCCATCATCCTGGCTGGACCCGGACTCAACATGATCAACTCGGGGCTTCTCATCATCGAGATGGCCCGTGCATTGATACTTTCGGAACTTGCGAGCAGGAACACCAGCTTCGAACTGTCAAACGACAATTAGCATGTTCTTGCGCCCCGTATAATCTTGTCAGCAGCAGACTCACCATCTCGTCGATCTGTTCAAGTGTCCGATCTTTGACCTCCGGCAGATACATCCATATCCACGCTCCTGCAATAGCACAGCTTCCCGTCCAGATATAGCCGTACTTCGGACCCCAGTTGAGCCGCATAGGGTTAATGAAATACGGCGCCGTGAACGTCGTCAGCCAAGCGCCGAAGAATCCGATCGCCGTGGCCAAGCCAAAAGTATGGCTACGCAATCGTTGCGATGCAAGCTCACCGCCCGAGAGCCATGCGTAGGTCGATATCAGGGCGTTATAAGCCACGATGTATATGACACTGAGACCCACGATGACCTTGCCTGTTTTTTGCGTCCCGGGCTCGATGGTATACACGATTGCCATGATTAGCTGTGACAGTCCGCAGACGATGAAACCCGACGTCATCATGACGCGCCGACGGCCGTACTTGGTGATGACTAGGGCATTGAATAAGAGCGCGGCGACGCCGGTTCCGGTTAGAATGCAGGAGTTCTCGAATGCGTTTCCTACATTGGCCATTTCGAAGAAGTAGGTACCGTACGCTTGGCATCTTGTTAGGCCACAGGGGCAGAGACTACGCAGGAACAAAACTTACAGATCACTGCACATTGAAGGTATTAGCCATTATCATTTCCAGAGCAATTGATGGAGAATCGAGGAAAGCGAAAACTATCCCAGGACCAACATCCGCTAAAGTACGAACACAGTCAGTAAAAATGAAAAAATGCTTACCGAACATGGCTCCAGAGGCGGCTTGTGCGGTCAAGCCGAAGACGGACAAGAAAGTTCGGCGTCGATCGATCGGATTCTGGAACAACGTGCGATATCCTACGCTTTGCTGGAGTCGAGCCTCCGCAGCCAGTGTCGTCTTCATCTCTTCCAGCTCTTCCGCAACGGACCATGAAGCTGGCCTCAACCGTCGAAGTGCGCGCTCGGCCTCATCCATTCTCCCTTCTATGAGTTGTGTCAGTATCTATTCCCGCTAAGATATGTCCTCATGATGGGATGGTTTCGGGAAGAGCGCCATTTTATTACGAACGACGCGTATTTGGAACCGTGGTAACTCACTGCGATTATCTGAATTAGCCTCATCTCTCAAAACTTTCCCCATGCTCGCTTGAGACGGGCAGGTTCAAATCAGGGATATTGATGTTAGATGCATACCTGGTTGCTAGCCATCTTGGGCTTTCGGGTATGAAGAATAGACCGATCGTCAAGATCAAAGGAATCAGATGAACAATGCCTAATGGAATTAAATAGGCGTTTCTGCTGTTAATCTTGGAAGCGAAGTTGTCAATCACCGTTCCGATCAGGGATCCTGTGATTATCCTGCGATTAGCGAAGAGATATATAAGATGAGTCATTTTCATTTGATGTTCACTTACCCACTGACACCCAGTAGGTGAAGATAGAAATGCCGAATCCTCTATATCGACCAGGCGAACATTCCTACGCCAAGATCAGCTTTAGCACAGACGAAATAGCATACGAATCACCCTTACCTGGATATAGAGCTGCGCATGAGTCATCAGTAGACCGTTGGCAAGCCCGATAATCAGTCGACCAGCGTACAGTCCGCCGATCTGCGTCGTAGCTTGCATTATCGCTGTAGAAACGAAGACGCCGACGCATGCGATCCATAAAGACATCTTTCGACCGAAGTACTTGGCCGTGAACCCGGCCGTAGACGAGGAGATGAAAGCACCGAGGATCATCAGGGAAGAAATGAGCTGCTGTCGCTCGGCGTTGATGTTCCATCCGAGAGGCGTCGACGGGGCTTCCTCCCCAAAGACCTGACGAGTTTTATTAGAAGAGTATTCTGAGACTCGTCGTGCGATAATCACGTACCTGGAGGAAACCAATCATTGCTTGCAGACCGCCAATGATTCCAAAGTCGAGGCCATATTGGAATGAGCTTAACGAGACAAAGGTGACGATTGATAAAGCTTTCCAATGCGCCTTCATATCCAGCTCATGATCCTTCACTTTAGTCTCCGCCATGATGAGCGTGCGAATAATTGTAGTGAATCGCAAGACTGGATTTTCCGTCTATAGCTCGGTAATACTGTTCAAGATGTCTTCACGCAGCAACGAAGGATCATAGCCCCTTTCCGAGATTGAGCACTTTCATCAATCGCGTATACGTCTACGGGGTCAGCGCGTCTGCAAAACAGACTAGAAATCTAATCCTCGAGTGCGAGGGGTTATGAGATATAACGCTAGGTAGGGGCCCCAATACTAATTATCGGCATATCAGAAAACGATTCCCAACTAGGCCAGCGAAAACGAGGGTAGCAGCGAATGAACCCCCTCGAACCAAAACTGCCGAAATATAGCATAAGCCCATGTGAAAGACACCCTCATCGATTCGAAGATCTCCCACAAGAGGAGAGACACACGCATGCCAAGTTGCCCTTACCCCGACGGAGCTCGCATCCCCTTCCCCTCATGGCTGGCTCCCTTGTAGACGTCCGTCGCTCGAGCCTGCGTGACCAACTGGGCTCATCCAGCCGGCTAATGGCCGTTGTAATAATACCTTCCGTGGCGTGCCCAGCCCAATATTATCCTATGAGAGTTGTGGGGCGGGTATTTAAAGGGCCAAGAATCCAGGCTATTTCTTGTGATAATGTGTATCACGGAGCGTACACGCTGGGACTATAGTACGATTATATACATTAGTCGCAAACTTTTCTCAGGTCGCTAAAGCTCGCCACGAGGAACCAGTCGCGGGTATTTTGCATCATTATACTAGATAGGTAATAAATTAGAGCCCGTCGCCACATTGTTATTAAATCTGTCTGGTATCACTAAATCTAGTTATTACAATACAGAGCATTGGCAGCGGGAATAGACGAGGTGTGTACAAATGAGACTCTGGATATTCGTAGTTCTATGGACTAACCTTAGATGCTAATAATGGACGAACAAAGGAAAGGTGCGTTAAACGATCGGACTCCTTGAAGACTGCGTGGTCTCGCCAAAGGGGCTGCAATTTCCTGCGATATAGCCGTGTTAGCTAACATGTTTACTCACCGACCGCTGCCTGGTTTCCCGCAAGACGCTACCAATCTTCTTCTTTCTTGAATAAGCTCTTCATCTTGCTAGCAAAGCGACGCAAAGGGGATACCCGTGGACCACCACTTTTTGACGATGGAGCGTCGCCAGATTCCACAGTCTGCGGCCAGCTCCCAGCTGATGCCCTGGCTGTCTGGCTTCGACTCCTCAGGATATCCTCTAGCGGAACGTCTTCTGGGGGCACGGCGACACCCGCCTCGAGGTCCGAGTGCTCTGCTTGTGCCTGCTTTCGTGCACGGTATATCTGATTACCCATAATGGTCCACATGATGATCAATAGGACAAGCCAGATCATCATGGTGATTATGATGGCAAGATGGCCTGATTTAGAGAGGGCGTCATCAGAATACCGGCGCTGCAGCATTGTCACGATGTGTGGTGCTGAAGACCCTAAAAAGCGCAGTTATCTTATCAAAAGTAAGTAGGGTAACTATCGTCTTTGGGGAATCTTTAAGAGACCAAGTGCTCTGGATTATGAGGATTTGATACAGTTTATATCTTGGGACATAGTGGCATTATATGTGGAGAATAGAATGGTCTTTCCGCCTTTCATTCAATAATCATCTTCGAACAATGTCTTTGAATCCTGAAATTTCTTTTGTAGTTAGAAGTTCTCTGGTAGAAAGCCATTGTTATCGAGTGAGTAAAGATTTCGTTGAGCGTTTGCGGGTTTGAGTGCTACATGTTAGTTCTTGGAGATGAACAGAGCAAGACAAGGTCAACAACAAAGGACCCGTGTAGGTAAGTACCTAGTCGGGCACTTATGTAGGTACCTTAGGTAAGTGCCTTACCGCCTTGACAGCGTGGATACTAGTAGATAAGTACTTATCTCCATCTATCACCCCGCCCTGTGGAGGCACACTCCAGGTCTCTTCTAAGTGATAGAGTGGCAAGAGTGGATAGGTAGTAGCATCGCGGGGCCCAGCCGCAGCGACGTCATATTCCCCCCCGGACCTACTGTAGGTAGTAGCACTTACCCAATTCCTAGGTATTCTACAACGATCTTACTGAGTAAGGTTTGCTTTGCCGATACAATAGGTAGGGTAAGTACCTACCTACATAGTTGGTGGAGGAAGTAGTAAGCTAGGTGCCTGCCTTCAGTACTCAATCATCCTTTTAGTACCTGTCGACACCGAGCCTCTCTTTCTCAAGATAGCCTTTTTTTTCTCTCTTTAACTTTTAAGGGATATCGCAGCTGATGCAAAGAACTCACCATGTGCAACAAACAGGCTCTCGTGCATACAAATCGACGCCGGACGTGGGTGTCTTAGCAAGCAAACTCACAAAGCATCATCATAACACATTCTAAAGTTAGCTGGCTACCCAGGAAACCTATCATCTGTACCACGCGCGCAGCCGTTTCCGTGTCGCGTTTTAACAACCCATCCAGCCTCAATACTATATGTACCCAGTGCTTCATTAAATAGGGGCCTTCTTAACCAGCAGCTATCAGGTTGTAATCAACTTCGACTAGAACCTATCCCACTTCTCGGCATCCATCATCTCTTCTTCTATCCTTACCGCGGCCAACATGTCCGTCCTTACCGCCGCCGAAATCCCAACCCTCCGCCTTCTCTACAAGCTCAAGAAGCTCGACCCCCCGCCTACTACCTTGACTCCCTTGAAGGGCGCGACCGCGGTATACAACAATAAGATCGCTACCATCCAAGGCGACATCACCAAGTTGGACGTCGACGCCATCGTCAATGCTGCCAATCGATCTCTACTCGGCGGCGGCGGTGTCGACGGAGCCATCCACCGAGCTGCTGGCCCGGGTCTTCAAGACGAGTGCCGCATCCTCGGTGGTTGCGCCACTGGCACCTCCAAGATCACCGACGCCTACGAGCTCCCCTGCCGGAAGGTCATCCACACCGTTGGCCCTGTCTACAATGAGCGCTACGGGGACCGATGCGCCGTCGCTCTCCGAGGCTGTTACCAGTCGTCCCTACTACTCGCCGCGCAGTATGGGCTGAAGACCATCGCCTTCAGTGCCATCAGCACCGGTGTCTACGGATATCCAAGTCTCGAGGCCGCCAAGATAGCTTGCGCTACTGCTAGAGATTTCCTCTCGACCGAGTTCGGCAAGAAGATGGACAAGATCATATTTGTGACATTTGAAGAGAAGGACGTCCGGGCTTACAATTTCATTTTGCCGTGCGTTGCCCTATGATCCTCGATTCTATTTTAACGTTGTCTCTGCTCGATTTTGAGTTTGGTACTTACTAACGCAAACTTTATTGTATTAGACGATTCTTCCCGCCCTCTCGAGAGGAGGCTCAAAGCATTGATAGCGAGGCTGCCGTGGCAGAATTACCCAGCGTGCCCAAGACTGACCCGTCCGACAGTGAGCATGTGCAGAAGAAACAGAAGCAGAATGGGAACACCATCTGAGAAGTCCAACAGCCTTGGAGAAGCATATTGGCGACCTGATAGGGGTGCACTCCCTCGATGCCTCGACTTACGGCTAGCGTGTTAAGGTTTCGTGTTGTAATTTTTAAATTCTGCTAGATCAGAAAGATAGTTTATCGGGAAGAAAGTTCTCGCGATAACGAGATATCAACCTTTATCCTTGAGCCTTTTCAACAATGCTGCCCACAACTTACAACATTCTGAAAGAAACGCTCTGGTTCCCAAACTTACTTCGATACTAGTAGTCACGTATCACGATAGTTTTCGAACGAAGCAACTCCATCGGCTCTTCATCCTCATAACCTTCATGATTGCCTGAAACCACCCCGCCGTGGTCTTCCGTATTGATGCGGTCTTCTGAAATTAAGACATTCTCCCCCGGCTTTCGAAAGCTGCACCACGTTTCTTTGAGACTGGCTGCACAATATGGTGGACTACACACATACAAGAGCAATACCGCGCGTGCGTGGAAGCGACGAGTCTCATAAACCCTGTGAGAGGTAACCATCTGCTGCACTCACATTTTCACTTTCATCGTAGTAAGATTCTCAATGCAGGAGGGTAATAAAAGACATGTCGCGGCCTCAGTTGTCAAGGCAGAACACCCCGTTGAAGTTATACGAGTGGCGATACACATGCTCTGAGAACCTTAAGAGACTCAGAAACATGGGTGTATAGCCCACCTACCTACCTAAGTTCCTAACTAGACACACTGCCAATGGCCAATGGTCTATGCAGATTCAGTCTTCCCGAACAGCGTCTCGACGGTATCATACCCATAAACCAAGGGCAGCTGCCAATATACATCAGCATCAGGCTTTGCGGCCCTCCACGCATTCTCCAGGGCCTTGAGCACCTCTTCTCCAAGCGGACCCCCCTTCTCCAACGCATCCAAGTTCTGCCTCAATTGCTCAAGCGAGGAGAACCCAATCACGACCCCATCGCTGCCGCCTCTATTTCCCCCCCTAAGCGCAGAGTGATGCGCGATCCACCGCATCGCGACCTCGAGAGGCGGGATACCCGCACGCTCGCTCGCCTCGCGGATAATCCTCGCCCCCTCGATGATGCCAGGGCGCAAGTACCGCCCGCGCGTGAGATGCTCCATGGGCCGGCCCTTCGCGTACCGCCCCTGTCCCGGGTCCGCGTCCACGCTAGTAATAGTCCCCGCGAGGAACCCACCGCCCGTGGGCGAGTACGCGTCGATCGCGATCCCGTAGCGGCGGCACGCGGGGATGAGCTCTTCCTCAATATTCCGGAACAGGCAGTTATATAGAGCTTGGTAGATTGTGGGGCGGACGAAGCCGCGCAGCGCGCAGGTCGTGGCTATCTCGGCGACTTCGAAGGCTGTGTAGTTGCTTAGGCCTAGCCGTTTGAATTTTCCGGCTTTGTGGAGCTTGTCGACGGCTTCGAGGGTGGTGGCGAAGGGGATCGATCTGTCCTGTTTGTTTTGTGTGAGTTTTTTGTGAGCCTGGGTAAGGTAAGTGTGTAAGATTTGTGCGGTAAAGGTGTGTGTTCGTGAATTATGTGTTCTCTCACGAGGTGCTCGTAGACTTCTAAGATTTGGGAACTTTAGATGAATTAAAGGGGGGGACAGAGAAAGGGTATAGTTAGACGCAGAGGCAAAATGTGTAAGGCATACTGGAGCATGCAAATAGAATATCTATATCCACAGATAAGCGAGTCAGCGATTCTCCCTTCTATGCACAAGTTTCTCGCGAGTTCTCAGGATACATTCATGAATTCTAGAACAAGATCAGACAATACATACATCAACACAATCCGTCCCAAGCTCCTTCAAAGATGTCTCGAGCGTCGCAGCTAGAGCGTCGGGCGAGTGCAGCCCAGGCGTAATGGGATACGATTTGGTCGCCACGCTGAGCCCCCTCTCCTTCCACTGCGCCTCTCTCGTGAAAGCTTCCTGCTTCCCGCCCAGATATAGGCGAGCCGTGTCGATCTCGTTGTGCCCACGTTCCTGGAAGATGTCGAGGGCCGCGTTCATATTGTCGAGTCCTGTGAGGCGTGCGCCAGGGACACCCTCTGGTCCTAGGACCATCAGGCCTAGGACTACACGGAGATCATTTGATTCAGACATGTTTTATCCTTTCTTTGTTATGTCTTTCGTGGATTATGGCGTTGTCTGGCTGCAAAAAGAAGGGAGGTATTCTGGTGAGGCGAATACGGCCCACGACTGTATGATGGTGGTCGCGATTGCTGCCGCGGCTAAAAGCAGACATGTTTTGTTTCCCGTCCTCCTCGGCCGCCTAAATCGGCTATATGAAGTACTTTGCTCCGCGTGTGAAGTGAGTATGTGATTACCTATTGTATCATTTGGTCTCCAATACTCTGCTCTGCCACGCTTTTCAGTAGCAACCGATGTGACACTGTTCCCCTCACCTTGCCGTCATTACTTGGTCTTGGTACCGGATTTCCTTAGCCGCATCGGTAACTGACTACTCATGTTACAATACAACTTGACAACTTGGAAAGACAGCATCTTCCTTGGTCAAATGATATGTCTCTAAGCGCTGTAATGAACAATAATTGCGTAATCCATCAGTCAGATGGGAAGAGGTTATTCCCCTTCGCGTGCCTTAGTTTGTAGAGTACGTGAAGTGGCTGCTTGACCACATCCACTTTAGTTACTTTAAATAGATGTGTGTTAGGCTTCATATACCGTATAGCCATCATCAGAACAAACAAGAATGACTCCTGATAGCCGGACGAGGCACAGATATGCTAGACATTTTTGGACGTCGTCCGCAGCCGAGTATGCGTATATGAAAATATGCGGACTCGCCTTTTCCTTTAGACCCAAGAACAGGGGCCCGACGAGCAACTATTTATCGTGAGGGGGAAGGTTCTGCCACGTGCTGTCCCGGCTCGGTATCTTGGAGGCTCGACGCATTGCGCCGTCGTTGTATCGTAGAGTGGAGGCCCGCGATGAGGCGCGATACATACATGAGATTGAAATGGCTGACCTAGGCTACGTAATCCCTAGCTTAGGATTAATTGCGAGGCTAAAAGGCTTGTTAGGTTTAGAAGACTTCCTGCCCTTCTAGAAAGGTTAGAAGCCATCTGGCGTTGCTAGATCCCCCCATTACTAGACCTAAAGTAGGTAAGTGAAGCACGCGTTCTTGAGTAATACACGGGCGCTATCAAATGCACCCCGAACGGTCCAAAGTATCACTAGGTAAAGAATCGGAGTCGCTAGTGAACCAGCGACCTGTGATGAAGAACACCGCAATCGTGTTTAATATCTTCCGCAGACCGATATTTCTCTGTTGTTATCCAGGTCCGCCCAAAGGTCTAATCAGCGCCGTGTCCTGCGAAAATGGATTCGCAGACCGAGAACCGCCGAAACCCATGACGTAGGGCCCATGCTCCTGGTGCTCGCAATTGGGCCGAACGGAATGTCAGCTGAGATGGGATGGTACACACCACGTTGCCTTGTAGGCGTAGAAGCGTGTGATGAGTAACTGCTCCTTCAAAGACAGGGTTGGACAGAGTCGGGGGTCTAAGACGGTAGACCGCTCTTTTAGTCCCTGTTGTCCTGTGAAAGTACATGACTCCTTGACTGTACTCTGGACGGACTCACGAAATCCGGCGGGCAGACACGGCACGGCGAATGTTTCTAGAAGAAAGAGGCCGACGTCCCTTGGACCACAACGATAGGCCGTTGAATCTGTTTTAGCCCAACATGTAGCCCGACTGTTTTTGGTAGAGAACGTTAGTATGGCATAACGCCTTGGACTCACAATTAATGTGGGCATGCAATGTTGTGCTGGGTATTCTAGGAGTGCAACGTGCCAGGGATGAGGGATACTACTGTACCACGAGGGGTTCGTGTTTGCCGGCTGGGGTTCGGTATTAAACGAAGGGTACTTATTAGCTCTGCTAGGGCACCCCTACCATGGAACCCATCACACTCTGCGCCGACTGGGACATGACATCCATGATCAAGCCAGACCAGGTTGTGGTCTAGAAGAGGTGCATATCCTCAGACGACGGGAATTGGTCTCCATAGATAGAGCTCCCCTCAGTCTTTTTAGAGTGATCGATAGGTGCTTAGAGTCTAGTTAGGCAAACCAAATACTGCTAGGAATGATCCCAGACAATCGGTATCGAGTTCTTCTCGGATGCGGAGTAGTGTAGTGAGGGGAGAAGGATTCGAGGAGGTCCACTGCCTCCATCATCTCCATGTTTGTCGCAAATGTTTTTACATAATACCTTCGTCAACCATCGATACTAGATTGCAAACATAGGTCGGGGTATCAGCACAATTGGTCTTCCTCACTATCGAGGTCTTGGGGAACAATGAGAAATAAAAAAATGATAGAAATTGGATGTGATGTGTGCGTGTGTGGGTGTCATGACGAGGAAGCGCCATTGGAAGAGCCAACTAAAACTGTGTAGGTGCATTTACCTACCATGGTTAGATAGAGGCGTATTAATTACCATTTCGATGTAAATTAGGTAGCACATTTACATTCATGTACAGTACTGTAGACAACCACAAACCACGAGTCTCTCTACCTAACTATGACAATCCTCTGTCCACTAAACTCGACCAACTCTCCGCAAACACAATCCCCCATTCTGCCCCATAGAGAGCCCCCCACAGAGCCTTGTGTTAGCGCGATACCCCCAGAGATTACCGGCCCACCTGCGTTGGCCGTAGATGCAGCCTGGGGTGGCCGTAACTTTACCTAATTAGGTAGTAACCCACCTACTCTACTTACGCCACTTTAGTATCCGTGCTTCTACTACAAGTAAATACCTACTTATAGGAGCCTCGTGAGCCCCGAAGCGCGAGCGGCGGACCAAGATGGGATTTTATCACTCTCTTTCTGGAGTGGGGGTCGGCGCGGAGCGCATGCCCCCCGGAAGTCAAAGAATTTAAAAGGGGTGGAACTTGTGGTCTTCGCGGCGAAGCCGCTGGCACCGAAGGTGACTCTACTGTAAATATGTAAATACTAATAGGTATTCCAAAGTATAGATGTGGATACGGCCACTCCAGGCTGCATCTACGGCCAACGCAGGTGGGCCGC